>CAUYPK010055157.1:0-26674 GCA_963574355.1 Loris lydekkerianus
GTCCAGAAGTCCCTTGCTGGCTCCCTCAAAGGGATGATCATAGGCAGATCCCACCGGCCAGAGATGTCTGGAGTCTTGTCTCCCCAGATTCGCCAAGCCCAGTTACAGGGAAGCTGTTACTCAGCTGCCATCTTTAATCCCAAATCACAGACACATTTTAGAGAGCTCCTGCTTCTAACTGATCTTCAGAATTATGTGGGGAAATATTTTTAATAGATCTCTGATTCCTTCTACAGCCATGTTGATTCAATAAACCTGGGATGATTGATATTTCGTTCTTCTCTATTTTTTTTTTCACGTTTTTCTCTTCAAATCCCTTTACCTATGAAGAAACGGTGTCCAAACAGGCGCATGCTCTATTGTAAAGAAACCAATGTGAAAAAGATAGAATTGTGGGAAGGATATAGAGAGATACGGGTTGAACAAGAGTGGGTTACAAGTTGCCGTCCTAGGTCTTATTCCAGAGTTGCTCTGGTGTCTCCGAGTAAGGCAATTCAATCAGAACATGGGTCTAACCAAAGGAACTCACCAATTAACCCTACGGTATAAGGTTGATAGGAAACAATCAAAATTACACAAAATTTTTACTCACCCTTTTGTTATCCTGGAAGTGATTACAAAATCAAGCACACTGGATACACTTTGGACAGAAAGCCATGAATCCTTCTCTCTGCGATTCAAACACAGTTTTCCTGCATTTGAAGCTGATAAAGCTTCATTTGAGTTGTGGATGCTTTCTTGGGAAAGATGGAAATCCTGTAAAAGGTATATCCTTGAAAAAGTAAAAAACATGAATCTCAAACAACCAGTAGTTTGGGGCACTTTTGAGCAACACCTATGGAAAAGAGGTGCTGAGATCCATTACAGCATGGGGAGAATTGAATAGGAAAAGGTAAAAGCTTAACAGAATAGATCCATTTACTACCTTACTTAGCCATTCACAATATGGGTGCCTACTTCATATGTGCCAGATATTAAAGGTAAAGCAAGAAAGAAAACACGCTTGCCTCTGTGAAGTGACTCAAGACTCACACACACAAATGTTCTTTATCGGAAGATTACCAGATGACTGACATTCAGGACACTACTTCTGTTAGTGTTGAACTTCATAGCTTTTGAAAACATAATAAAACACTAATAATAATTCTGCCAACACTTTTTAAGTATCTATTATGCATCACAAATAGTGATAACTGCTCTTCACAGATTACTTCACAGGAATCCTCTGGGAGAGGTAACAGTATTACTATTTTAGTTATAGGAAAATAGGCTTATTGAGGTTAAGTTCACAAAAATTGCAAGAGATGGGATATTAAAAGTTGTCTAGTGTCACTATTCCCAAATCCATTGATGATCATCAAAGAAAATCTGTATTCTTGGCTTCACAGAAGGCAAAGTACCTTAATCATCCAGAATGGAGCATCACTAAGCCTCAGAGCAAATGTTCCCTTACCTTGAGAAATCCAATTGGTGGGAGCAGAGAGGGCATTTGGTGAAATCCCACGTAATGTGCACAATGCAAAGGTACACTGCAAAATAGCTAAGAGTATATTTTAAATCTTACACAAAACATAAGTAAGTGCAGAGATGGCAATGTTAATTTGATTTAAGGATTCCACATTTATATCAAATCATCACATGGTACCCCATAAATGTATGTAGTTATGATGTTTTAAAAATTAATAATACAAAATACATAATTGACTTGACCTCACAAAAAATAGAAAAAAAAAAAAAAGAGAGAGAGAGAACTCATTATCATTGTTTGCACTTATCATTTAGGAATGACTTCTGCCCAAATTACATGCCATTGGACCAAAAGCCACCTCACAGCCTATGTATATTCTACAACATCAATCTGAGGACAGATACATTAACAAAGCTTCCCCCATCCTTACTTTTCTCTTTCTGCACAACTATTTCTGCATTTGTATCATTTTCTGCTTCAAGAGGGGAAAATTACAAGTGTATTCTAGTCCAAGAACGCTCTCAAGAAAAGTAAATGCACTCGGCACTGGATTCTGGCAGATACAACAATACAGAAGGAGTGGGTCGTAACCATGAAAGACGTACACCTCCTAGCTAAAGGGACTGTGGTGCTGAGACCGGATTGAGAAAAGGACTGTGGTGCTGAGACCGGTGTGCACCGGATTGAGAAAACATCCCTCATTCCAGGCACATGCCATAGCATCATCTGTATTCTTCTTATTCTGCTTCATGAACTGGGATAAAGCAAAGCAAATTCACAGAAAGCAAGTGCTCTCTGAGAAAATTATGCTTTTACTTTCGAGTGTACAATAGATATGAACACGGCGATAGCTTTCATCCATCATGCTGGGCTTCTATCTACTTTACTAGTTGCAATGTGTGCTGATGTAGTCAGATGCTTTCACAATCAGCCTGCCCACAGGACATCCATAACACAAAACTCCATTTGTTCTAACATAAATGGTTTTCAAATAACAAAATTGAATTTACAGCTACTAATTGTTGGCTCAAAGTCATGTTGTTTCTATTCAATTGTTCCAAGATAGGCCCTGACATTAATATTTTTTGTTGGCAAATATTTGCTTGTTTGTGTTCTCCAAGTAATTAAATGTCAATTATGCTTAAAGACCTCAGGTTAAGACCAAAAAGAAAAGTTCACTCAATAAAACTCCAAAAACATTATTTAGATGTAAACTAATTTTGTACTGCCTGAGGACCTCCAGTTTACAGGGCAAACTAGGAACGTTATGTCATTGGTTCACAGGTTCTGCATTTGTCAACTTGTTTAGTCCCTGAAATTTATTTATAAATCCCAGGTAAATAATTGCAGAACTTTCACAGTCACTTCACAGGTAAGCATGCTCAGCACTGTGTAAAATGACCCAACAGCATACACATTCCCAACTGAAGTAAGAAGAGGTGACACTTTACCTTCTTGTTTTAGCTCTTATGTTAAAAACAATTATCCTTTCACAGTGCGTCTATTTTTCATGTTTGTGTTTTTTCTTGGTGGTTTCACTGTTTAAAAGCCCTGCAGCACAGTGTTGAAGAGCTGTCTAGTGCTGTTAAATACAGGAAGTTATGGGGTGCCCTATGGAGAAAATATCTGTGTCAGACAAGCTTTGCCAAGCATGAGTCATAGTGCTCACTGAATCTGAGTTCAATGTTAATGAATCCCAATCTATGTTGAATAAGGCATTTTGAAAAAGAAACACACGTAGAACAAGGTTATTTATTGACCGGTTCATGAAAATGTTGTGAACAGAGGCTCCCAGTAACCTGATTCTGGATTTCCCCTAAGAGCAATGGTTTCGTGTCCACAAGTTCAACTTTATAGCACACAAGTATAAGAAACAAGACTGGACTGCACTTATCTCCCTATAGAAATCCAAGTTTTCTTTAATAGAACAGGTAAAAGTATTAAAAAAAATAAATCCAAGACTTCTAAGTATCTGAAGACATTGATGGTTGCTTAGGTCCCTGACTCCTCAAATTAAATAATTTCATCCATGTACAATATAGAAAAAATGAGGAAAAAACTACAGAATAAAATTCCTCAGTATAATTTGATCGAGATAATTTGAAATTTTAAAATTTTAAAATAATTGTAGGTAAAAAATAAACAGATACCAAATCCCATAAGGTAATTTTTTATATTTTCATTCTACTGTAAGGCTTTGTGTATTAGAAGGCTGAGGAATACTGTAGAAAGGAAAAAAGAGGGAGGTATTGGTAGAAGTAAGGTTACATGAGAGTAAGTCCACAATAACTTGAAAGTATTTCTGAACGATATTGTGGTAGGTCAGGACAAAGTTTACAAGGAAGAGACTTAAAAGCTGGAAGGAAGCAAAAGGAATATTTTGGAGTGTAGAGAGATAGAAGTGTATTAAATAACTAAAGTACATATGATCACTTTGCCATCAACACAAAATAAAATATCTTTTAAAAAATTAGGACTTTGCTAAAATGAAAGACAAATGATGCCTTTAAACTAGAAGTCTATAAAAGTACTCCAATACTGAGAGAGAGAGAGAATTTGCATAATTATTATAAAAATAATTTTAAAACAAGAGACAACACACACCACTGGGAAAAAAACGAACAACAAACAAAGATACGAACAAGTAAAAGCAATTCTCCCCAAACCAAAATGAAATAGAAAGAAAACTATAATATAAGAACGAAGATTGAGTTAAAGATAATCAAAAAGTTATTTGGAGTTAAGAAAAATTATCCAAAATAAGAAATTAAAAATTTAAAAATCAAAATTGTCCTTGTCAAAATTATCAGGAATAAGTGCAAATATGGTTAATTTAATTTAGAAAAGAAATGAAAGAATACAAATTTGTCTCAGAAGAACTACTAAATTATAAGTTAAGAATTTAAAAAGAGGCATTAAAGGCAAAGAACTAAGAGAAAGAACATAGGATGAGTGAAGAAATGAAAAAGAACTTAGAACTGGTAAACATAGACAAAGAAGAATAAGATTTGTATGATATGTGCTCCTGAAGAAGAAAATCAAATCATTGAACAGAAGCAACATTTAGAACAATAAACCAAGAAAATGTTCCCAAAATAAAAGAAAATCTAAATAGACATATTCTAATGGCCTGTGAAGTACCTGGAAGAAAAAAGAGTGCATGATGATCAACATTTCATCATATTCCTGTACAATGATTAGACTTCAGAATTAAGTAAGAAAATACTCAGTACTTCAGGTAAAAAGCTAAAATATTTACAAGAGTAAATGAATTAAAGAAGCATCAGATTTCTCAAAAATATCTTGCGTATAGAGCCAGGGCTCAGCTGAACACCATTCTTGAAAACACAAGGAATGACAGGGTGAATCATGTTGTTGTCTTTTAAGTACTAAGGCTTCAAACAAGTCTCTGTAAACATACAAGGGCACGAAACATTCTGTACCCTTAAGCTCTTCTTGAAGAATGTGCTAACATTGAACTTCAACCAAAAAATAGCTGGGCATTGTGGTGTGCACCTGTAGTCCCAGCTACTCAGGAGGCTGAGGCAGGAGAATCACTTAAGCCCAAGAGTTCGAGTTTGCTGTGAACTGTGACGCTACAGCACTCTCCCCAGGGTGACAGCTTGAGACTCTGTCTCAAAAATAAATAAATAAATAAATAAATAAATAAATAAATAAATAAATACTGGAAAATTTTATTTTAAACAATTCAAAGATGACAGGGGAAACCCAAACTGAAAGTACAGAATTTCTTTAAAAGGTAATCACAGTAAAAACATTACTTATCAGAATTTATTGAATATATTTCAAAGAATGATCAAAAGAAAATTCATAGTATAAAACTTTTATCAGTAAAACTTAAAGAATAAATGTAAATGAATTAAGTAACCAGCTCAAGCATCTAATAAATGATCAACTAATTAAATCAACAGAAAACGCAAGGAAAGAAGTAAAGCAAAATAGAAAAATACCTATTTACAAAATTGACTTCGTTAGAATATGTGCTGTCCAGCTGAGTACAAAAATTGATTACGTTAGATATAGAAAAACTAAAGAGACTAATGCAGGTAGAACAAATCAATGAAATAATTTGAAAATGACTTGTGTTTGTAGGTATTTTAGTAACATGTCCAGATGGATTCAAGTAGAATTCTATAAAAGTTTTCAGTACTCTATAAATATTTCCAGAATGTTGAAAATAAATCAATCTTCCTAACTTTTTTATGAAGATATGCAATTAATCTGGTAAAGTCAGTATGAGTAAAAGAAATGCAAATTAATTTCATTTATGAATATGAATGCAATAATACTCAATAAAATATTAACAGGTTCAACACTGCATTAACATAGTAGCACAGTATGAGCAATTGAACTTATTCCTGAAACGCAAATTTGGATCAACATTAAGAAATTAATATTATACAGTGTAGAGCACAGACCTTGGCATTTTCTACAACATAGAACAATGGGTAACAGGTGGAAAATATGAGACAAAGGTTAAAAGATATGGATTATGTCATTCAAGAGTTCCAGTTCCAAATATAACTACTGGGAATTCCCAGTAAAGAACACTGAGAAAGTCTTGGAAAAAATAATTCAAAGAATTATTGTCTGTATTTTTTTAAGATGTTGCAGAGATAAAAAATTCTAAGGATAGACATGGATAGATGATAGAAGAATGATAAAACACATAGGGAAATATGCAAATGATGGTTGAATCTGGGTAAAAAAATATGAAAGTTTCTCATACTATTCTTATATAGTAAGAATATCTTATCTTTCTATAAGCCAAAATTAAATTCAACTCAAAACCGTCATAAAGAAACACTAATGCCTGTAAAACATACAGAGAATCTACACAAAAATAAATGGTTCTGAGACATGGTGCTTATAAAATTAAATAAGTTACATTGAAAAACTGTATTCCTTTTCTTTAGAAATACTTTCTTCTCTCAGTTGTTTTTATATTCCCTCCAAATTACTGAATATGTTGCAAATACTTTGACTAATCAAAACATGTTCCACATAAAAGCTTCCTAAATCAAGAGAAAGATAATACATAAACCAGTACATGGAGGTTAATATAGTAAGTACTATAATGATCATATTACAGCATCATGAGAGCATTGTACTAGAGGAGTAAATTTTAAGAGAGGCATACTAATGTAATTCCATCAGAATTAGAATTCAAGAATATTCTATGAGGAGATTCCTATCCTTGAGTCAACCAGGAACACTGAAAATTCTGAAGATTCAAGGTGGAACTTGGAACCTATTCTTCAATTAAGGCTCAAAATACTGATTCAAGTGACCTCATCAAAATACTTCATCATGTTTTTGGATGACATTCTAACTGGAATTGACATTTTCCTACACAATTTTCTTTTCTACCTAATTTCTACTCTTCACTTTTCCAGCCACGTCAGCCACCCAACCATTAGAGAACTCAGATTCTGTTCATCACTTTTACGTCAGTTTTTAAAGTTGTAATTCACAAACTAAGAATTTTCAGCCATCATCAGCTAAGTTTACCCTAAGTATGTAAGAAAGCCCAGAAAAAGAATCATGTTTGTGAAGACTACTGAGGGAAATTGTTATTATATATGAAATCTTAATAAATGTTATGAAAATTAGATAATTAACAAGAATTCCTGGAAAACTGAATGCTGGTGATGAGGAGAAAGGATAAATGATACACGACATTGAGATTTGAACCTGAATACATGGGAGTTTAGGTGTAGTGGTCCCAGAAATGGAAGTTGTTTCAAGGAAAACAACCATGTTCTATGGACTTCTCATTATATGTGTAAAATTTCATAATGACACACCTTGGTTCCCTGTGAAAGCAGAGAAATTTATGTCACAAGCTATAACTTATTTATATTATTCAGTTACAAACCATAACTTATTCATATTATTCAGAATGTATATATGAATACTTAAGATAGCAGCAGAAAAGACATTAATCAGGAATGTTCTGAGGTTAAAGTATAAGTGGGCGGCAAAGCTATTAACCAGGAGGAAATTATCTACACTAATGAACACTACTGTTTGTTAAATGAGGTGGGGAAAAGAAGTGTTGGGTAGGAGAGCCCCTCACACATGCATGCAAGTTGTGTCTCCCACGACCACTCGAGAGATGGAGAGCTGGGATGGTTGTCTAAGCGGGGGTGGTTGGGCTTCCCATATCACACTTTACACGTGGGCAAGTGAATGAAATTTCTCAAGCAAACCAATTTAATGCAGAGTAGCTGCATGAATAATTCCATCATCAAATTTCATGAGGGATTGTCCTCATCTACCAGTCTTCTGTGAGAGCTTCCTAGATACACACCCCGCAGTCCTTAGTGTAACTCAGTCTCTTGTTTGTAACAATCTTCTCTCTCTCTCTCTCTCTATCCCCCCACTTTTGAGCTCAGACTGTGAGAGAATGGAGTGTTAATACTGCTCGTTGAAAGTCAGCTCATGATTTCCCAGTATGCCAGATTTCTTTTATAAACTCAAAATTGCAGACGAAAGTAATAGAAATACGTTGTCGAAATGTGCTTGCCAAGAACTTTGAGTGTTATTCAGGTTTTGTCTGACTAAGGTAAAACACAGTGGGATTTTATCACCCTTACACAGACAGTGCGTTTCTGCTAGATCCGACAAAGACTCTACTATAGATTTTTCCAAAGTCTTTTAATATTAATTCATACTGAATTCATTTGCATTTAAAATCCCTAGGGTTTTAATTAAGTTTTATATAATGGTAGTGTTAGAGCTAGATTCTCTCCTATTTAATACTCATGAAATTGATTTTTTTAGACATAATAAAAACTTTCTATTTATTTACAGTGTTCACTTACCTAATTTCTTGGCTTTGCCTAAACTGACAGGTGGTAGTTTGCATCCTGCCTGCATTATTTTTCTACCTACTATCTCTTCCCCTGCACATTACCACCAGATCACTTTTTCTAAAATTCTCACTTTCATCACGCCATTCCCCTGCTTATAATTACTTAATGAAATTGTACTGTTTAGTGGATGGTATCGAAACTCCTCAGGCCACAAATCAAAACAACCCACAATCTGTTAAATTCCCATTTTCTAACACCATTTTCCATCTTTCCTCTGCAAAAACTGTGTGCTCCTGACAAACTAGCTTATATATGATCACCAAAATATATACTTTTGCCTACGCGGCCCTCTTTCACATTTATTTTGTTCATTTGTTTTGCTATGTTAATTTAATTGAGAAATAATTTTAAACGTTTAAAAAAGTTGCAAGAATAGTACTAAGAACCTTAATATAACCCTTAACACAGATTTACCTATTGTCAATAATTTTCTGAATTTACTTGTTCATTTTGCTCATTATGTCTGGCCCATTTCCTATTTTTGTATAAAAGAAATGCTTTTTATTCAATTGTTTTTGATTTTGAGAATGTTATAGATTTATATAAATTTTTAAGACATTATACAAGGATATGCATATACCCTTTACCTTGCTTTCCTCAATAGTAAAGTTTTGCAAATCTATAGTACAATACAGCAAGTATGACATTAACACTGATATCAAGGTGAAGGTCAAGGTGAAGAACATTGCCATAATCACTAAAATCTCTCTTAATGACCTTCTAAAGCCAGGCTCATTTCCCAGGTGATACTAACATCTTCCTTAACAATTCATACTGTTATCTCTCTTCTTGTTCTATGATTTTGTATTTACTAGAACAATGATAAATAGACTTATACAGTACATAAACATTTGGTGTTGGCTATTTCCCTAAGCATAACTTGATGGAGATTCATCAAAATTGCTGCATGTAGCAATAATTCATTGTGTTTTACTTCTGTGTAGTACTTTCTGAGAAGAGGGTATAGCTGTTTAACCATTTACCTGTTGAAGAACATCTGGATTATTTCCAGTTTGAGGTATTACAAATGAAGCAACTAGGAACATTCATGTAGAAGTTTTTGTGTGACCTAGTTCTTCATTCCTCATAATAAATGCCTGGAAATGTAATTGCTGGGTTGCATAACAGTTGCATGTTTAGTGTTGAAACAACTGCCTAAATGTTTTCCAGAGTGGTTGTAACATTTTCCATATTTATCGACAATGTGTGAGTGACCCAGTTTCTCTCCTTTTTTACTATCATCCAATATTATCACTATTTTCTGTTTTATTCATTCTGATAGGTGTATAATTGTGATTTCAACTTACATTTCCCTGATGCTTAGTCATGTTGAATACTTTCATGTGCTTATTTACATTTGGTAAATCCTTTTTAATGAAATCTCTTCATTTCTTTTGTCCATTGTCTAATTAGATTGTTTGCATCTTGATTAATGACTTTTGAAAGGTTTTTTTTAATATATTACAGATGTTAGAAACAGGATAAACACCAAGAGAGCTACAGCTAGACACATTATAATATAATTGTTGAAAGCCAATCAAAGAGAAAATATTGAAAGCAGCAAAATAAAATTGACTTGTTTATATACAAAGGAATCCCAACAAAATGAACAACAGATTTCTCATATTCAGAGTACTAAACAAAAACCTTATAAACCAACAATTTTATATCTAACAAATTTTCCAAAAGTGAAAGCTAAATACAATCTCATACAAAGAAGAACTGAGAGGTTCTTCTCTGTTGCTATCAGACCCATCTTTTTTTTTTTTTTTTTCCCTCGCAGTTTCTGACCGGGGCTGGGTTTGAACCCACCACCTCTGCGTACAGGGCCAGCGCCTTACTCCTTTGAGGCACAGCTCCACCCATCAGACCCATCTTTTAATAAATACTGAAGGAAGTTCTTCAGGCTAATAGCAAATGAACTCAAAAGTTAATTCAAACCCATGGTGAAAAAACAGAGCACCGGTAAAGATAATTACGTAATTAAAAAGAAACTAAAATTATAGATTTCTCTTTTTTCCTCTTCACTGATTCTAAAAAGCAATTGTATAGAATGATACCAATCATATGTGTGTGTATATATATGTATACATATGTATATATTTCTAGTGTAGGGAATATTATATATAGAAATGTAGTGTATTTGACAATAATTGCACAAAGTTAATGGGTAGGAGCAAAGCAAATTAAAGAAATTTAAATCCACAAGAGCAAATAAATAAAACAAATTGTGAATAGGAAGATAAATATTAAAAAATTCTCTCTCTCTCTCTCTCTCTCTATATATATATATATATATATATATTTTTTTTTTTTTTTTTTTTTACATTCCTCTTCCTTCTATAGCTTTCTTAGATGATATGAAATTATACTAAGGAAAGCTTAAAGCAGTATGCTTGGAGTTTGAAAATCTAGACATTGTTATACATAATAATAATAGCACAAAAAGTGGGAAAAGAAAATAGAAACATATAGCAATAGTGCTGTTTCTATATCTTATTGGAATTCAGATAGTACAAGTCTGAAACAAATGCTGATAAAATGCATGTAGTAAGCCCTAGAGCAATCACAAATAAGAACTATAAAATATTGTTAAAAATTACTAAAAGAATTCACTACACAAGAAAATTCTTAAAGCAAAATAAAGCAATAAAGGAGGAATAAATGAATGCAAAGTAAGTCAATGAAAACAAAAAGTAAATGAGAGACATAAATCCAACTATCTCAATAATGTTAAATGTGAATGGATTAAAAAAATTAATATAAATGCTTATACTTGGTTTAAAAAACCAAATCCAGCTATATATTGTATGCAAGAGACACACATTTAATCCAAAGAGACAAATATTTGAAAGAAAAATGATGGAGAAATTACATCAGGAAAAAAACAATTATAACAACCCTGGAATGGCTATACTGACAAAAGAAATAAATGGTTTTAAGCAGCAAAATGTTGTTAAAGAAATGAGATTATAACAGAAAGAGTTAGTCCATTAGAATAGTGGTTCTCAACCTTCCCAATGCTGTGGCCCTTTAATGTAGTTCCTATGCGTCATGACCCACAGGTTGAGAACAGCTGCATTAGGAAGATGTAACAAATATGAGCATAGATATACTGTCATATACAACTTCAAAATATGTGAAGCAAAACTGATGGGATTAAAGGGAAAAATAGACAATTCAACCATAACAATTGGAAATCTCTAAAACCTGCTTTCTTTCTTTCTTTTTTTTTTTTTGCGAAGGCTGGGTTTTTGAGCCACAGGCGCCGCCTCTAAACCCTGCTTTTAATAAATGATAGAAAAACTACAGAATATTTATAAGGAAACAGAAGACTGAATAACCTTCCAAACCAGCAAAACTTAAATACAATCTATAGTATGTTTATCCAACATTAGTAGAATATTATGATATGTCCATATGGAACCTTCTCCAATGTAGACCATCAAGAAGACCATCAAAATAATTGAATGATTTTTAAAGTATTGATATCATATGAAGTATGTTCTCCTGCTTCAACAGAATTAAATTAGAAATCAATGCCAGAAAGGAATTTGAGGTAATTACAAACTTGAGAAACAACAAACTCCTAAACAACAAATGGTTCAAGGAAGAAATCAAAAGGAAATTCAGAAAATATTTTGAAATTAAAGAAAATGAACAAATTAGAAGTGAAATTTATGAACTTATACTTAAGTCACAAAAGATTTTTTTATAGGATTACATTTTTATGAAATGTACAAAATAGACAAATCTATAGAGAATAAGTTACATTAGTGGCTACCCGTGGCTGGGAGAGTGGGAATATTGGGAGTAACTGGGGAAAGACTGATAATGAGTCTATGCTTTCAATATTCTGGAGAGGTGGAAATATTCTAAAATTTGTGTTAGAGTTTTCACAGCCCTGCGAATATTTGCCCCCCCACCACCAAAAAATAGCTGTATTGAATTGGACATTTTAAGTGAATGAATATATGAAGTGTGACAATCAAGTTCAAGAAGTCACCACCATGTGCTCATGTTGGCAGCACTGTACAAACAGCTCTGTAAGATTTCATAACCTTGGTATATCACAGCTGTGTTCATGTTGACATGTGGCAGTGTCTTGCTCAGTGTGCTCATTGTCATTGTGTGATTTTTGGGTGCTGTCACAAGAATGTTGGAGAATGAATTAGAACAAAGAACAAACATTAAGTGTCTTGTTAAGCTTGGCAAGAGTGGAAGTGAAATCAGGGACATGCAATCCAAGTTTATGGGGATAACTCCACAAATAAAACAGCAGCATACAAATGGATTAAACATTTTTTTTTTTTTTTTTTTCCTGAGTGAAGAGAAAGTATCACTGATGAACAGAGGTCAGGATGGCCAGGGACAAGCAGATTTGATTCAAACTTGTAAAACTTTATGGAATTGTATCCCAAAATTGTTGGCTGTGAGAAGCATAGCAGACTAGATAAACATTGAGAGAAAAACAGGAAAATCTTAACTAAAAATCTTGGCATAAGAAAGGTGTGTAAAAAAATGGAAATAATAAAGCAGAGATGGTGCTTTGCAAAAAGATCAATAAAAATTATTTGAAAAACAAAAACAAAAAAAAATGAAGCAGTCTCAACAATCTGTAGGAGAACATCAAATGCCTAACCCACATGTACGTGAAGTTCCAGAAAGAGGAGAGAAAGAACAATAAAGGAACGAAATTTTAAATCGCTGTAAAACTCTGCAGCTTAGCATCGCAAATTTATTTTTTTGTGATTTCTTGTTCTAGTTTTAGAAATTAAGTGAATTCCTAGTCAGGATAAAGATGAGAAAAAAAAACACTCCAGTACATCCAAGTAAATCTAAGGAAACCCAATAACGAAAAGAACACATTGATACCAGGCAGAGGAAAATAGTATGTCACATCCAGGCAAATAACAACTCCAATGGCCAGGGGCTTCTCATCTGACTCATCGGACTTTATGGAGGCCAGAAGACAGTGGAAAACATTTTTTAAATGTGGAAAGAAAGAAAAAAAAAGAAGCCAAAATATTGTAATGACCAAAAGTAATCTTTAAGAGTGAAAATAAAATCAATAGATATTCAAGTTGGGAAAGGAGAGAGAGAGAGAGAAAGTTCACCATTAAGTACTCTAAAGGATGAAGGAAAATGATACCAGATCAAAGTCTGGATCTTCATGAAGGAAGGAAAAAAGGAATGAAACACATTGGAGGAAAATTTAATTAATTTTCTTAATTAAAAAATACATGCTATGTAAAATAAAAAACACTGTCTTACAGAGCTTGTAATATGTAGATACAATACCCATGAAAACTGTTGCATAAAGTAAGGGTTGAGTATTACTTTCTATAAAAGAAAATAATGGAATAAAGGATAAACGTTTTGGCTTTTCAGGGCATGCAATCTCTGTTTCTCTTGGTGAACATCTGCCATTGTACTGTGAAAACAGTCACAGAAAATACATAAATGAGCAAGCAGTGTTGTTCTAATAAAGCCTTCTATTTTGTTTACAACTCTGGGAAGATGGATTAGATGTACTTTCTCCTAATCCCCTCACTAAATAAAATGAAAAAATAAGAACATGATCCAAAAAACAAATATAAGACTTTGAAAAATGGGGAGAGGCAAAGCTCAGCATTTCTAGAGCACCACAGGGGTGTATTTTGTGGGTTTTCTGTTTTGGCGGATCTTCCAGACTTAATGAAGACAACAATCTGGAAAGACCAATGGGTGAAGATATTTTTGTTTTTAATTCCAGCAAAAGCTACTCTCTATAGCCAACAGACCAGGAACAGGGAAGCCCAACAAAACCAAAAACTTTGAGAACCAATAACTGCTATACTCTAGCCAACTGCTAAAAACACTCTGTTCCCAAATATAACACTTCACTATTGTTGGGAGTTTTGTTCAACTAGTCAATATATTGCTGGAATGACTATGTCTTTTACAGTTTCCCACATTGCCCAGACATTCTATTCTTTGGGGGTTTGTTTTATTTTATAATGTGCCTTTTATTCGTGTGGTAAAATTCAACATTTTATCATTTTAAGAAGTGCACGATTCAGCATGGAGTGTATTCTCCATGGGTGTAGCTGCCACCTCCATCTACCACAGGGCAGAGCACTTTCAGCACTCTGATGAAAACATCATTGTCACTGGATAGGCACTCTCCATTCTTTCCTTCCCCCAGACCAGTCGTTCTCAATCTTCCTAATGCTATGACCCTTTAATACAGTTCCTCATGTTCTGGTGACCCCCAACTATAAAATCATTTTTGTTGCTATTTCATAACTATAATTTGGCTACTGTTATGAATTGTAATGTAAATATCTGATATGCAGGAGACCCCCAAAGGAGTCGTGGCCTACAGGTTGAGAACCGCTGCCCTAGACTCTGCCAACCAATAACAGGCTTTCTCTTTTAAATGTCCTTTTCAAATTTTCAAATTTTAATTTATCACGGGTACATAATAGTTGCATCTATTTATAGAGTGCTCATGATACTTTTATACAGGCATACAATAGGCATTCATCAAATCAGGGTAATGGGGTACCCACCACCTCAAATATTTAACATTCCTTTGTGTTAGGAACATTTTAATTATTTTCTTTTAGTCATTTTACAGTACACCATAACTTATGATCAACTGTAGTCACTTTGTTGCTATCAAATATTGGTCATTCTATCTAACTATCTAACTATATTTTGCACTCACTAACCATCCCCATTCCACCCTTCCTAGCCGCTGGTAACCATCATTCTACTCTCTGTCTCTATGAGATCATTTGTTTTAATCTCCCACATATAAATGACAACATGCAAGATTTGTCTTTCTGTGCTTGGCTTATTTTGCTTAACGTTTCTACCCATACTGCAAATGATGAGACGTTATTCTTTTTGTGGCTACATAACATTTCATTATGTACATCCAGCACAATTTCTGTATCCACTTGTTGATGGTCATTTTGGTTAATTCCAAATCTTGGCTGTGATGAATAGTGCTGTAGTAAACATAGGAGTGCAGACACCTTTTCAATAGATGGAGTTCCTTCCTTTCGGATATATACTTAGCAGTAGGATTGCAAAGGTCATATGGTAGGTCCATTTTTTGTTTTTGAGGAACATCTACCCTGCTCTCCACAGTGGTTGAACTAACTTACATTCCACCAACAGAGCACGAGGGTTCCCCTTCCTCTACATCCTTGCCAGTATTCAGTACTGCCTGCCTTTTTAATAAAAGGCATTTTAATTGGGATGAAATATCTCATTGTAATGTTTATTTCATTTCTCTAATGAAAAATGATTTTGAGCATTGTTTCACATACCTGTTAGTCATTCCTATGTCTTCTTATGAGAAATGTCTGTTCAGATCTTTTGCCTATTTTTAAGAAGATTATTTGATTTTTTTTTCCTGTCGATTTGTTTGAGTTCCTTGTATATTCTAGTTAATCCTTTGTCAGATGTGTAGTTTCCAAAATATTTTCTCCTGTTCTTTAGGCTAGATCTTCACTTTATTGATTGTTTCCTTTGCTATGCAGGAGCTTTTTAGCTTGATGAGATCCCATTTGTCCAATTCTCAGTTGCCTATGCTTTGGAGTATTACTCAAGGAGTCATTGCACAGACCAGCGTGCTGAAGCATTTGCCCAATGTTTTCTTTTAGTAGTTCCATAGTTTCAGGTCTTAGATTAAAGTCCTCAATCCACTTTGATTTGACTTTTTTATATGGTGAAAGGTAAAGATCGAGTTTCACCCTTCTATATACAAATGTATATCCAGTTTTCTCAGCACCATTTTTTGAAAGGACTATTCTTTTCTCCTGTATGCCCTTGGTACATACATTTCATCCTTTGTTGAAGATAAGTTCACTTTACATGTGTGGATTGATTTCTGGGTTCTCTATTCTGTTCCATCAGTTTACATATCAGTTTGTTTTATGTCAGTGCCATGTGTTTTGGTTATTACAGCTCTGTAGTATAATAATTTAACTCCAGGTAGTACGAGTCTTCTAGTTTTGGTCTTTTTGCTCCAGATGACTTTCTAGTTTGGTATTTATCATATTGTAATTGTCTCAGTCTGGGCTTGTTAGAAGCCATTCTTCTATAAGGCTTTCCAGATATTCAAGGGGAATTGAGTGTTGTGACTTAAGTCTTTGGTCACTGCAACCATATCAGCACTGGGGGTGCCCCAAGCCCAATAGTGTTGTAACTCTTGCTGACTTCCGATGGTACTACTTTGGTGAAGTTGGGTAAGATACAGGAGAATTCCTTGGATTAACAGGCAAAGTCTCTCACTCCCTTCCCTCACTGTCTGTGGTGCAGTGGTAGAGTTGGGGAAGGAACAACAGGGATACTTCCTCATGGCCACCACAGGTAGGAGTGAGCCAGCTATGTTACACCTGGAGCCATCCAAGTCTCACCCATCCAAGTCTCACCCAAAGTCTATGGTGACTGATGCCTGGCTACCTCTGATGTTTATTAGAGGTCTAAGAACTCATAAATCAGCAGGAAGTGTGTCCTTCCCTTCAGGGAAGTGAGTTTGGTTCTGGCCCATGGTGGATCTACAGACACCGTCCAGGAACTATGTCTTCAGGAGTCTGCTTAGTATTTTATTTTATTGTGGCTGAGCTGGTACCCAGATTTCAAAACAAATTCCTCTGAACTCTTTCCTTTCCTTTCATCAAGTGGAAGAAGAGTCTCTGTGAGGTGTACTGAGTGGAGTCTGGGGAGGAGTGACACAGGTATTGGCCTGGCCATAGCTTTTGGCATTTCACTGGGTCATGTAGACCCCCAAGTCCACTGACTCCAAGCCAGAATGCCATAGAACTTGACCAAGGACTATAGTTTCTGTGGCCTGATTGCCTTATGAATTTATTCCTGGACTCAGACCACTTATTATCAGTCAGTGGTGTGGCTAGCTGGATATCTGGTTTCTACCACTAAAGTAGAAGATTTCCCTCAGTCCAGGCTGGTCTTAATGTTCTCTCTGTGAGCACAGAATTCTGCCCTGTGCTGTGATCCCCTGTGCTAGAGCAGCCCTGAGTTCCACTGCAAAGTCCCACAATCACTTCATTCTCCCTCCTCCAGGCACATAGATTGTCTCTTCACCTGGCACCGGGCATGGCTGGGGGGGGGGGGGGGCAGGGTGGCATAGGCTATCCAAGATTGGATTTTCTGCCTTCTACAGTGCTTCCTTCTTTCATATAATGTTAAAACCAGGTACTGTGATCACTTACTTGATTTTTCCTTTTTTGTGTGAAGGTGTTTTCTTTCATAGGTAGTTATTTTGATGTTTATGCAAAGGGACAATCCCTAGAGATTTCTACGCAGCCATCTTACTCTGCCCCCATTCACTAATATCTGTGTTCTTTAATAATACTGTGTTTGCTTAGTATGCATTGAAAGATCACTAAAAATCAGTCCATTAGGCAGCAGGAAGACAAAAGAAAATAAATCCCCTTTTGCTACATGTTCTCCATCTCCTTCCTATTAAATTTCCCTTCTCAGATTGAAAGTCCAGGTAGCCAGAACATGGTTAGATACTTTGATCATGGCACAACCCAAGCATACGTATTCTATAAAGCTTTCTAAAATGTATATAACTACTATGAGAAGTGTCGTTCTCATCTTGAAGATTTTTCTTGTTATATAAGAAATCTCCTTGTATTATTTATCATCTTTTAGCTCTCTTTTTCTATTCCCATAAAATGTGCAAAGAGGCTTCTTTCAGAAGGTTATTAAAGTTGTTTTGCAGTCCACTTGCTAGTAATGAGATTTCCTGGTGATTTAATTTGATGTGTCTCCTAACTTGGGTTTAATTCCTTCATCCCAATAGATATCAGAATGTAAAATATACATGTTCTTATGAATGTGTACTACAACTACAAAGTTGATAATATTTTACATAATTTAATACAGAGAACTTTCCATTCTGATAATTTTAATGAATTATATCAGGAGTCCTCAGACTGCGGCATGCAAGCCACATTGTTCCCGTTTTGCTTTTTTACTTCAAAATAAGATATGTGGAGTGTGCATAGGAATTTGTTCATAGTTTTTTAAAAAAACTATAATCCGGCTGCCCTCCAACGGTCTGAGGGACAGTGAATTGGCCCCCTGTT
The DNA here is from genome assembly GCA_963574355.1 of Loris lydekkerianus. Classification (NCBI taxonomy): domain Eukaryota; kingdom Metazoa; phylum Chordata; class Mammalia; order Primates; family Lorisidae; genus Loris; species Loris lydekkerianus. The sequence goes on from CAUYPK010055157.1 coordinate 18,483, forward strand.
TAAAAAGTTTGAGGACGCCTGACTTATATCAACTGTAGGAATTTCTAAAATGGTTCCATTAAAAAAAATTACCACTTGAAAAAGGCCAGCTGAACACTATAAATCATCCCATGAGCAGCATTACATTGGCTAGTATTCCATGGATTAAGGGCTGACCCCAGCTAGCTCAAATATTGAATTATTAGCATGTAAGTATTGGTCATATATGGCGGGTAAACTCACATTAATCATGTTATAGAACTTACATATAAAATCATGGTCTCTATGTATCAATTTATAATAATAAAAATATCTGTCTCTGGGGCTGCAATACTCACTTTGACATAGCATTGATTTTCTTCATATATGGAGACCTAAATTGGGTATAGATACATTCTCCAGGAGATCAGTACTATCAAGTCAGTGGGTATAACTGTGGCATTTTGCTGAAGCATCTCACTCTACCAAAACGTTCATGTTTGTACTGCAATATGGGCTATTTTAAGTCCTCCTTCCCCACACTCACTTTAGTGCTAATTTATAATGAGAAAATAATGATATCATTTTAAATAATCATTTAAAATAATGATTAATTTTAAATGAAGTTAATTTCCTTTCTTATATAGACATTAACATCTACTTTTTCAAACTAAACTAGCATTACCAAAAGCAGAGACAGTAGCTGTGGACAATTACAGTCTCATTGGTAATATGGGCCAGCAGACCTCTGGAGAGTACCTATAATTGAAAGAATATCAGCCACAGAAAGTGGATGTTAAGTATAAAAATAAAACTTGAGAAGAGAATGTGATTGTTTACCTATTATTCCATTTAATATTTCAATCAAATTTTTACCATTTCTTTTGATGTTCTAGCATCATCTAGATCAGTATTTTTCAAACTTTTTTAATCTCAGGAAACACTTGAACTTATAGTTAAACTTCTAAAGTACACTTAAGTTATGTTGACCAAAAAAAAAAAAAGAGAGAGAGAGAAGGGGGAAAAAAAAGAATACACTTACTGTGCTTTGAACTTCTTTCAAAAATAATTTAACTAATGATCTTTAAAATTTTTCATGGTACACTTAAGATCTTCCTACAGCATGCTGGTGTGCCGTCATGGCACATGGGTTGAAAATCATAGCTTTAGACTTAAAAATCACATAGAAATAGTTAAATATATGGATATGTATCAAGTAATCTTTGACGGACCTAAAGGTCCTGAACATTAAAATTTGCCACCTATGTTTATTATTATTTATTTACATACATATTTTTTCTTTTTTCCCCAATTTTACTACAAAAAGACTAATCTCAGTTGGCCCATGTGGCTCAAAGGAGAAGGGCTCTGGCCCCATATACCAGAGGTGGCAGGTTCAAACCCAGCCCTGGTCAAAAATGCAAAAAAAAAAAAAAGCTGATCTCAAAAATGTGATACTCTTATGTATTGAGAAATCTATCTTGGATAGGGTTAATAAAGAATAGCAATATAGAAAAAAATAGAGAACATTAATTGGCATAAAGTTTATGAAAACTTCTGAAACATCTTTCCTTCTATGTTATAAAGATGTGTTACTGATTTATTAAAATTATTATTTTGAGCGGAAGTAATCTTGGATCTTAGCTTCTTCTCTTCTATCTTACAAAAGACTATTTGCAAGAGGCAAAGATGTTTGGAAAATAAGTTACTTTCCTATTTTTTTTTTCCACATGAATAGTATGAAGTAGTGTAGAAAGACAAGTTTATACTCATATCTTAGAAAAATTTAAAAGTTTAACAACAACAAGCATTGGAAAATATAAGTAATCATGGACACTGCCTTACTTTATCAGTGGGCATGCAAATTTTGTACAATAAATCTGTATGACTATTTGGCAATTTATTTAATTATCCTTGAAAGCCCCTTACCATTAGATCCCTAAAAACTTCACTTCAATGCCAGTTCCCTGAATTTTCAGAGGATTTATCTTCCACTTTCTGGATCACAGTGTCCTACCGAGGTTTCTCACATCCTAGTCACCTCATGTTCATCCTGCCGGCCTAGCTAGATCTCACTGATATAATAGTTGGGGTTTGATGTACTGAGGGATATCCAGGTAACCCAAATCTCTTCACACTATGACGAAAAATGGGGCAAAACTTTATATAAATAGTCTGTGTTCCACAAACCCAAACTGTTTCTGATCCTTTATTCTGATTGGAATAAAAGAGAACACCTTTGCCAAGTTGATGGCTGGCTATAATATAGAGGAGGCATCATTAATCTTCTCTGCCAATGATACCAGGTTTGGCCCTACAGCCTCAACTGGGGCTTCTAACCTATTCTACAGTAATCTTTGAAAGTCCTTCCAACTTTGTGACCAACACCACATCCTTTAGGTTTATAACAGTGGTGATAATCACTACTGTCCCCCCTGAGAATGTGATTCTGATTTTGATTAACTGCACTGGTTGTGGTGAGGAGGGTGATTTCAGAAGTTTCTTGTAACAGCTTTTACTTGAGGACAATGGCCCACAATGAGGTTTACTGCAATTGCCGAGGGTACCAATTTCAACTTTCCATCCTGGCACTGGGAAAGTGGCCTCGGGTTAGTCTTCAGAGGGAATAGGCCACATGTGACCTAGACTTCAACCAAGGCATCACTTTTTACTGACTCCTGTATGCCCCAACTCACTGGGAGCCCAGGATGACATCTAGGTCTTGAGGTATCCATGCCGAGACAGACATTTTGTCCAGTATTTCTCAAGTACCAGCAGATTCTTTTTTCTCCAGCGGCATAAACACCCTTTTAAGTGTCCTTAGATCTGTTTGGGGAAGAAAAAAAAAAAGGAATCTCTAGGATCTTTTCTTGCTACAGTGTTGCAAAGTCTTTCCAGTGAACTGAAAACATTTTCAATCGCTGGTTTTCAAACATAAAAATTAGCTCAAATTTGGGAATTGAGCAAGGAATCATATTTATTTTGGGGAGGCAAACACCTCAGCCTCCTGCTCTTTTTCTTGCCTTTCATGGTTGTAAATGTTCAGCATCACTGATAGGGCTTCCTTGCCTTACTATAATATTTTGTGTCTAAAAATACCAGACACCATTAACCAAGTCCTAACCTCTCTGAAGGTAAAGCCCAATTGGCTGATCCTCACATCTTCCTGGTCATTAAGGAAATTGCAACGTCTTAGCTGTTGGCTTGTAAGCATGAACACCACTGATGTTTTTTGTTTTTCAGTGAAGCTGGCTTTCTTACCAGTGCCTGTCTGATGGCCTTGGTAAGTGGTATATCCCACGGGCCCACAGTGTAGCATAATCTCTGGTGGATTTTCTGGTCTCATACATCCTATATCCATATCAGCACACCCACTTCCCTAAGCTCTCAATATTTTTTCTTTACCATATAACTTGGAAACACAGCCATTTTTACTCCATTCTCTGTGAATCCTTGTTTTCTGCAGGCTCCTCAGAGACCCTCTAACAGTGAATTTGGTTCATGTGATTCTTGCTAGAGCATTAAATCCTGTGTCCCAAGAAAGTAGCCCCAAGTCAATGAAATCCTATTTATCTAGTGTTACATTAAGTTCTCCACAACTCAATATTAGAGAAGTGTAGTTTCTCAGCTACCCAGGGGCACAGCACCGTGTAGACCTTTGTTTCAATCTATATACCATGTCCTGTGGTTGCCAGATGAAATGCAGGATGTGGACTTACATTTAAATTTGAGTTACTCAATGAGTAATTTTTTTAGTGTAAGTATATTCCCTGTAACACTTGAGACATATTTATACTAACAGGTTCATTATTTATCTGAAATTGAAATTTAGCTAGGAATCTTATACTTTATTTGCTAAATCTGGCACATTGTGTGTCCTAGAAGTCAACGCTGAAATTCCACAGGTATATTACCCATGTACTATCTTCAAAAGTTAAGCTTTTGAAAAGCCATCCCAAACTTCTATTGGACCAGCAGCTTCAGATAATACTAAGTATGTTAGGACCAGTGTATCCTGTAGTGATTTGCTTATTGCAATGCCCTTTCCTGATGAAAATTAGTTCCCTTGTTTGAGTTAAGATTCTAAGAATTGTCCTTAAATATGAAATTCTGTAAGCCCTTGAAAAATGAGGATGACAGAGAAGGTAAATTCATAACTAGAATATGAATCAATATAAATAAGGATGATTTTGTTTTTCTTCTGGGTAGATAGCAAGTAATGAGATTGCAGGATCAAATAGAAGATCTACTCTTAACTGATGAGCACCTGAAGTAAATATGGGATCCATGACTTAAACAGGGCAAAATGGGTTGATTCACATTAATCTCTAACCAAATTAAAAATCAACATTTTCTTCCATTGCAAATGTAGCAATAAACCACAGCAGTATTAGCGGCATTTGTGACGTTGTCATAAATAGAAATCAAAGTCTCTCATCATATTACAATTATCACAGATATCTACAAATATCATTTATATGTATTACTACTTTCAGTGGTTATCAGACATAATTTAGACCTTGTTATTTAATGTGTTAAAAGTGAAGAAAAAATATGTCCATGTCAACATTGTGTTTTTCTCATATAGAGAAAACTGTATTTTAATATCATTGGAGTAATTTATAAACCAAAATAATTCACGTTTTTATTAATGAAAACCCTATTCTGTGAAGGAATCCATAAGTAAGTTTTATCTGACTGCCAAAGGGGTTCAGGAGCAAGAAATTCTCAACGGGAACCAGCATTTTGGTTTTAGTATCCCTCACCTATTTCCCCATCAAATTAGTTCGGCAACAGTTTTCAGGTAGATCCATGTATTTTATCTTCCTGGGATTCTTAGGTAATTTGTGTCTAGGACAGTTCCTACTGCTGTATGTGTGGATGAGATTGAGAATTTTTACATCCCCTTTTTCTATTGTTTCCTTTACTCTCTTTTTGTTCATTTTCATGTCATTAAATTGAATTTATCCATCTCTGCACATGCCTGAAGATGAAGGGGATAACTTTAAGAAATTAGGGAATATTCAGAGGAGTTCAAATCTGGAAGTAGAGATCACCCACAGACAAGGGCCACCAAAAGGAAAGAAGGGAAAGGCAGATAATGGCAGGAAAGACAGAGCTTCATAAGTCACTCACTGGAGGAGAAAAGAGGATCAGAGCAGACCAAACTCAGAACCCAGCAGCCAAAACATGCCAGATTAGGCCAGAGGTAAGCCAGAGGTTGATATCAAGAGTATCCAGCAGAAAGTGAAAATGTTTACTGAAATGTGGCCAAGAGAACATGGCAGCAGATATTTTAAGACAGGCAAAATATATTGGAGACACACCTTGCCCTGGAGATTTGGTTTGCATGACACAAGTCCACCTAGACATGATAAGAGACTCACAGCAAGATGGCATCTCAGATTGTGATGGTCTTTTAGTAGAGGAAGAATGAAAAGGGAAAAGAGAATCTGGTTTTGAAAAGGCTAGAATATGGGGCTTACTATGAAAAAGCTAATTAAGAACAGGGTAGAAAAGGATTATAAGATGGAAACTGTATCTCAGGTGTGAGACATGGCTCTGATTCTTATACCTGGGGCAGAACATCAGCATGACAGAAGCAAAGCTGGCTTGATGCCCAATTTCCTATTTAGACAGATCATCTTAAATAGCTGAGGATAGGATGGCTTCCAGAGCCCATACTGGGGCTGAGTCTGCTAATCTAAGTAAGCTGATTTATGTTAATAAGAATGAAGGAGTGTGAAGGGAACCAGGAGGAGGGTGGGGCCTTGGTGTGTGCCACAGCTTCTGAGAACAAGACAGTGTAATCTGGCAATAAAAAAAAAAAAGAAGAAAGAAAAGAAAACTTGTCAGCTCTCTAAATCAGCTTCACTTCCTGAGCAATATTCATTCAATACATGAAGCAAAATGTGTTATTAAGTCAGACCTCCTTGGATCACAAAGGAGATGGTAAGGCACAGTGATAGAAGCGGAAGAGAAGCAGAGAAAAAGCAATAATCAAGTGAAAAAATAATTGGGTAGCCAGAGGCAAAGTATATGACAGGTCCAAATGGCCTTCATTATTTCTCAGTTAGAAAATTCCAATAACTTCCCAACTTGCCTTCTCAAGGGCTGCACTATTCAAATTTATATTATAAGCTGCTTCCAGGTGACAGACTAAAATTCTTCAAGTGTAAACATTGTCATTCACTTCTGTCGTCGTCATAAAAATACTAACAGCTTTTCATTGCCTAATAAACTCTTTTTTTCTTTGCATTCACATTTCTGTACTCCTTAGTCCCCAAATGTGCTAATGCTTGTTTCTCATTACTTCTTATTTTTCATTATTTTAATATTAAAAATTTAAAGTAATTAAAAATGTTTGATATTTGAATACTTTGTTTTCAGTATCTCCTCTCTATTTCTAACAAGTGTGCCCTTCTTTGAAGAATTGCTCTATTTAATCTTTCCTGCAATTCTAGTGGGCTGCCAATCTGAAGACCATGAATTCTTAACAACAGGGGTGCCACATAGCCCCAGTCAGGCCAGCCAGAATCCCTTTCCCCGGGAAGAATGTCCCAAGATGCAAGGACACACAGGAATAAAAGTTGACTGAAACTGATTCATGTGAGAAACCCTTATGATACTCAGAGTAAAATCTCTCATCTTTGTCAATGTTTCTGATCTTCTATCCTTCCCTGGGTTCTTCTATTCAATGCTTTGAGCTACCTATTTTTATGGAAATTCTTTACATACACACATTCATATTCTCTCTCTCTCTCTCTCTCTCTCTCTTTCTCTCTCTCTCCTTTAAGAACAACAGTTTCTATTGCTGCCAACCAAAAAGAATGGTAACCAAGTAGAAGAGGATTGATGGATTAAGACTGGGAAAAATATTTTCAGGGTTATTTGAGTATGTAAAATCAATCATTGAGCAAACATGTCATAACAAGCAATAGGGCCGACATTAATATTTTAAACTAGGAAATTACAAATCCATGATATATAATGAAGAGCTGATAAGCAAGGATGTTGACCAGGCCACCTGGGATACTGAGAATGAAATTCTTAGGAACTAGTAGTTATTATATTAGATGGTTAAATTTAACTGGAGGAATGATAAGATCAAGATCAAGGTTTTTATCTTGAGGCATGAACTAAAGTCTAGAGCCTTCCCATCATCATGTTCTGTAGGATAGAAGTTGATGAAAACCAAACTCAGAGATGGACCATGCAGCTTGTTATATTAGATGAGGTGAATTGAGAGCTCTGACATATATCTTACATAGGTCTTGAGGGAAATTATGTGATATGAGATTCTATGAGGACTTGAAGATCCTAAGGACACATGAACCAATAATCCCTCGCCAACACTCCTCCTGTGATATCCATGCACAAATGATATCCATTTAGGATGTGGTTAGCAACACCTATGCATGAGCAGAAATTGCAAGGTCATGCCTAGTCACAAGCCACATTGAAAGGTTTAAGAGGTGGAACGATGCACTGTTCTTAGACTGCTGCTCTTCCCTCTCCCCGCTCTGTGGCCTCATCAGGAATTTCTTCTGACCAATGAACAAGGAAAGAAAACTAGTTTCCTGCCCATGTAGCTTGGCCTTACCAGGGATGATTCTATCAAACAGTGCAAAGGAAGAGTTTTCCCAGTAAGCAGAGGTTGCAGCCCTGAATTTCTTTCCCTACAGGAAAGATGTCCTGGAATCAGTATCTGTACCAATGCTTGTGCAATAACATGTGGATAGATGTCAAATGTCTGGAAAGAAAAACTGCTTGAGTGTGGATTTCAATCCATGTGTAAATCGTAATTCAATCTAATGGTTTGCCCCCAGAGTTGTAAAAAATGAAATAAAAGAGAAAAAATGTATTGGCATACATAACACACATAAATATTTTGTGAAACTTGTATTTCATTTATGACATATATGTGTCTGTGCATGCATGTGTACATACCTAAAAATGCCAAATTTGACTTTACATGATGGTACAAAATGTTTTAAAGACGTTGCCTTAAATTTTAGGTAAACTATTTAGGTTGTTTTAAACATTTTGTCCGTTTTAATGTCATGTGTTTTTGTAGCTCTATATCTCAATAAATATTTATTCTACTGTGTCATGGTATATACTGATTGATGGAGAATTTTGTACTCTATACATTGATGCTATTCATTTTTTTCTACTTTTAATTTTTTTTATTCTTTTCAGCCTATTACTATATGATGTCATTAAGCGATTTT
>CAUYPK010055158.1:0-37286 GCA_963574355.1 Loris lydekkerianus
AGAGGTCACTATTGCTGATTCTCCAGGTAATGTTGGTCGTATCCCCCTGTTACAAAGATCTTAGAATCTGATGATGATGCCTGCCGGAATCAACTATTTCATTGACTTCTTTAAGAAAAGTATCCAATGTACTCAGCCCTACTATGAAGCTAAACTATAGCTTTCACATGAAGGCTATAACTGAACTATACCACAAGACTATGGGGAAAGGACCAAGGAAGGGGAAGGGAGGGGGGAGGTTTGGGTGGAGGGAGGTTGATGGGTTGGGCCACATCTATGGTGCATATTTTTATCTATAATAAAATAAATAAATAAATATAAAAGAAAAAAAAGAATTGCAGAATTCTATGATTCTTCCACCTTTATTATCTGGAAATGAACTACGTTTACTCCAAAAACATAATGACAAAGGCTTAATTATTGTCATTTGATGGACAATTTTCAGAGTAAGAATTATAAAGTAATTTTTCCAGTGCTTGTAAATGAATTCATTTTAATTACCTATTTTGGCATAACTGTGAATTCATACGTTTCATTTCATCTATGGTTTGTAAAAAAGAGCATTTAAAAAATGTATTTCTTAAAACAACATAGAAAAGTGTATGTGTTTGTTGCGTACCACGTAATGTTTTAAAGTATATGTACACATTCAATGAGATACCATTCAGCCGTCAAAAGAAGAGAATATAATATTGTTTAAAAATGTTTTTTTCCAAACTCTCAAAGTGGGAGTTCTTCTAAATTCGTTCATGAGTCCTTCAGAAAAACTCTTGTTAATGTCTGAACAATTGTGCAGTTTCTGACACCAGATATTTCAGTTCATCTTGAACTATTTCTCAGGACCATCTCTTGGGATGTGAAATGGCCTCAAGGTCAATACTTGGATGAAGAGAGAGGCTCTCATCACTGTGGACCATTTTTATCCCTAGACCCTTTAGATTGTCAAATTTAAAAAATTATATAATTTCAAATAAAAATTTAATATTTTAACATTATAGGATTGTTTTAAACTGTTTTTCTCTTTGTTAAACATTAACAAGCTTGGTTCTTATTAACAATATATTTACTGTATACTATGGATACAATAATTTCAAAATCACAATTTAACCCTAGATGTGGTGATTCAGGCCTGTAATCCCAGTACTTTTGGAATCCAAGGTAGGAGGATTGCTTGAGGCCAGGAGTTTGAGACAAGTCTGGGCCACATAGTGAGACTTCATCTTTACAAAATATTTTTAAAAATTAGTCAGGCACAGAAACACGTGCCGGTAGCCCTTGCTACCTGGGAGTCTGAGGTGGGAAGATTCCTTAAACCCAGGGGTTCAAGGTTGCAGTGAACTATGATTGTGCCACTGTGCTCCAACCTGGGCAACAGAGCAAGACCCCATCTCTTAATGAATAAAAAAAAAAAATACAATTTCACCATTACTATTAAATAAAAACTAATACAACTGTTGCTTCAATTTCACAATAAACTTTCTTTTGCCTTAAATATATACAGAGTCCTATGTTTAAAAGTCACTTGTAATAATTATGTTCTTTCGGGATTAGGTACCAATTTAATATAATAATCAGTTATGTTTATTCATTGTATTTTATATTTTGAATATGTAAAATATCTACATAGCTAAAAGTCAAAATTACATAAAAAGGTCCACACAGGGAAATATATTTTCTTTTCCTATCTTCCCTACCCCATTTCTTCCTCCTCATTAGTAACCATTTGGGTTAGTTTCTGATTTATACTGCCACTATTTCTCTTTGCAAAAAATGCCTGTTTTTCTTATTTTTCCCCTGTTTTTAGCAAAGCTGCACAATATTATGCTATCCTGCACACTGCTTTTCTTTCTTTCTTTTTCCTTTTAAAACAACTTATCCTCAGAAGCTCTCCAACATAGCTTTCTTCAACCTTTTCTCCAGCTATATACTGGGTGGGCTTGCCATGATTTATTTAGACAGTACCCTAGTGATGAACATTTGAGTAGTTTCCAGACCTTTATTATTATTCTTAAATAATATAAACAATGACTCCTTATGCATATGCTGTTTTTTGCTTCCTTGTGATAAATATTTCTACCCCGATAGTGTTTTTAAAAGTTCTCCAAGTGATTTCACTATAAATCTGGGTTGAAGATTCCAGGGATACAGGTTAGGATTATGAGTTGCCTGACTTAGACGTTAGGTCCTTGGAGCCACATAGAAGTTTGCACTGCAGATATCAAAGGGAAAAAGCATAGTGTAAATTAGGAAGAGGGAGCAAAACTCCACAAGGTGCAAGGAAGGAGACAGACCAAGGGCAGAAGCTGAGCAGATAAGGAAAGTGCCAGTGTGGAGAACTAAATGGCTCCTGGGAAGATGGGGCCAACTACAGACAGTACAAAAAAGCAAAACAAAAAGGAAGGGGAGGAAAGCGGAGAAACAGATCAGAAGCTCCAAACAGCTGAACAGAACCTTGGGACCTGAAGCAAAAAGTTGGCTCATGTATTAAGAAAGGGAGCAACGCCTCACCCTGGCTGCTGTGAGTTCTCATGTCACAGCAAAGGAAGGAGGGATGTGAGGGGATGGAGGTTGGACGGAGGGGGAGACGGAGCTGTCAGGCCTCATAGGATAACGGAGTTGCTTTTACTAAGGCAGGAAGGTGTGGACCTAAGGGGAGGTCAACTGGGTTTTTCTCTTTCTATTGTGACAAAATATGGGAAAACTTCAAAAAGTTTGTAGAAAAATGAAATTCAAGGTCAAAATAAAACATAAACACTTCATTTCTGGTGAAGTGAAGCTCCTTATGCTTCTGATGCAGCATAAGCTCCATCAAAGTTAAGATACTTTTGTAAGTGATTTCATCTACTTGTAAAGGATGGAATGTCCTGGGCATTTAACCAGGTCAGCATAGTCTTTTTTACATTATTGACAGAAGAGAAATGGGAGCCATTTATAAATTTTCCTAAAATTAGGCAACAACAACAACAACAACAACAAAAAGTCAGAAGAAGCTAAATCAGCACTCTAACATGAATGCCCAATAATTTCCCATTGAAACTCTTGGAAAATTGTCCCTTTTTGATGGAAGGCATGAGCAGGAGCACTGTGTGTGTAGTTGGATGATATTTTGTACTGTATAGAGAAGGCACATATATTCTGTTGTGTGTTTGAGAGAGAGAGAGAGTGTTTACCGATTTCTCTATTGACAGAGAGTCAGGTTATTTCCACCCCACAGCAGTTGTGACTGATGCTTCCAAGAACAAACGTAGGAGTGCAGGTGCAGGTTTAAGTCTCTACATTCAGCGCTGTTGGGGTATGCCTACCAGTGGAATTACTGATCACATGATAATTCTAGAATTACTTTTCTGAGGAACTGCCAAACAATTTTCTTTAGTTGTCACACTATATTGTCAGCAATAATCCACAGGATTACAATTTACCCACATTCTCAGCAACACTTGCTGTTTTCCTTTAGTTTTGCTTTTTTATAGTTGCTCCCTGATGGGCGCGGGTGGTGTACTGTGATTTTTCCGCAGTAGCCTTGTCCTGGTGACTGTGGTGACCTGACTGCGTGGTGTGGATGTGGTAAAGCCTTCCCATCCTAAGTCCAGAGAGAGGAGGTGGGAAGGTGGAGTGGGGAGGGAGAACCAGAGGTACGGCTGTGACGTTGTGACAATCAGAGTGGCCTCTAACAAGAAGGCTCCTCACTGCTTTTAGTGCTTAAGAAGCTGTGCTATCGTCCCCATTAACATAAAGGCAGAGACCTTATAAAATACCTGGGGGCAAGAAATTCTCTATCCTTATTTCTCCAATATTATCCTTTTTTATTAGCTCCATCTACCCAATTTAGGCAAGGCAACAAAATGCTTATTTTGTTTTATCATGGTAAGAATATTCAGCATGAGATCAACCCTCTAAACACATTTTTAAGTGCACTATAGTATATTATTTTTGACTATAAGTACAATGTTGTACAGAAAATCTCTAGAGTTTATTCATCTTCCTTGAGTAAAACTTTATGCCCATTGATTAGTAACTACCCATTTTCCCTGGTAACTACTGCTACATTCTCAAATTCAAATTTATGCCATTGAATATCAGTGTCTGATTTAATAGGTAGCAGTGTAGTACTTCAGATATCTCACGTAAGTGGAATTATGCAGTATTTGTCTTTTGGGGTGACTTATTTCAGTTAGTGTAATGACCTCAAGGTGAATCGATGTTGTCACATATCGCAGGATTTCCTTCTTTGTAGAGGCTTAGTATTATTTCATGTTGTGTTTATGTGTGTGTGTGTTTATATGTGTGTGTGTGTTTATACATGTGTATGTGTTTATATGTGTGTTCATATGTGTGTGTGTTTATATGTGTGTGGTCTAAAGAAAGGTTTTGTATCCTGTTATATCCTTTGTCTGGGATTGATCAATGTCCCATCTTTTAATGAAACAGAGATGTCACAGGGGGCCAGGTTAGGATGTAGACAAGGGGCAGGGGGCTGGTCTAGGATCCTAATGAAATTGTTATCCTAACCAAACAGGAAGATGCTGCCTCCTGCAGACTTCTTTTGATCTTTCCATTGTTACACCAGTAAATCCAGAGTAGGTATAGTCCAGTTTGCAATGGGAATGCATGGCTTATTAGTGTAACTTAGATTCTGGCAATAAGTACATGATGAAATATCTGTCTTTAGGTCTGTTCATACTACTAGTTGAACTGTCAGGTGAAAATCAGTCAAGACCATTTTATGCCATTGAATATCAGATTCTGATGTAAGTAGGCAGCAGTGAAGTATATAGCTACATGTCTGACCTTGTCTATATAATTATGAGCTACTTTCCAAGAGCACAAGAATCATGTCTTACAGTGCCCTGTGTCCCATCTTTAGAATACTGAACTTGAACTTGGAAGACCACAGTGAGAGAACCATGAGAAAACTGCTCAAACTCAATCCACCTGTGTTCTTCTCCATAAAGAATACAATACACCTCCCCTGCAGTGTTATCATGAAGAACAGAAATCAAAGTGTGGTGTGCAAAGGCTACAAAGTGTTGCACATGTTTTTAAAAGAAAGTAATGTGTCAAATTGACTTACTGGTATTATTATTAAGTGTTTTATTAATTACACCTGAACCATTGCTATGTGATTACATCATGCCCCAAGAAATTTTGAGTTACTGCTTTGTTATTTATTCCAAGTGCCTAAAGCAGAGTAGATGTTTGGTAAATGTTGGTTGAATAAGTGTATGAATGAATGCTTAATTCAAAACATGGTTTTTGAAAGAGAGTAAATGTACTTTTCAAATGAGCTAATAATCTCCAGAAAAAAATCAATACAAAACTTGCTGGTGATGTGTAAAGATCCACAGGTGAGGTACGATTTAGGGTTTTCACACTGACCAGGTTGGAGAGCTCTGTGGGCAGGAGGGTGGCAGGAGTGACCGGAGGCCACCTGCATTTTCTCCCACTAGCTGCACCTGAGGAGGTGCTTGTCTGTCTGATGTGGCACCACATCGTTCTGACCAGCCTGGGCCTGTGACACTGACAACCTGGGCTTGAAACCCGGCCTGTGTTCCTCCTCTCTGAGTTAGCTCAGCCCTGTACCTCAGTTTACTATCTCCTTTCTGAAAACGAAATAATAGTAATAACAGTACTGACCGCAAGATTATGGAGGATTAGTGTAAAGCACTAGAATAACCCTGATATTCAATAAATAAGAGTTTGATAAATGTTAGCAATTATTTTTATGGTTTTAACATTTCAGATTTTATTTGTGCACTTTGTGGTCGGGGCCAGGTTTGAACCTGCCCCGTATATGCAGCCGGTGCCCTACTCCTTGAGCCACAGGCGCCGCCTGCCGCTATCTTCCTTAAACTCCAAGTCTGCTTCTTCAGTATGTTTTATCCATGGTGACCTGGGCTTTAAATATTGTAGCATTCATTCAAACTCCAGGACAATTTGTCAGCATCGCATGGATCCAGATTTCTAAGGGATTAGCACCTAAGATGGCTGGCCAACATTCTGTACCCCACCCTGTTTTGGACTAATGTTTATTAATGTTTTCTCTACACCATGACTGTCATATAAAATAAAATATGGCCAGTAGTCAACACACTCAAGTTCAAAAGTAAGTAGAACCTGCTAAAAATCCAAAGTGATGTGTTATGAGGTGTGCTAGAGCCTGACTGACGAAGGAGACCAACAGAACGGAGATTCCTGTGTGTGGCTCACATTCTGAAACCCTCCACTCTGTATTGTCTTGAATTGGTTCCTCGAGCTGTGAGATTGCCCACAGTGGGGGGTGTGAGCCACCTGATTAATTTCCTCACTCACAAACAGCATTTACTTTAATGGAATATGATTTTAGTGTAAGTAAAGGTTAAATAAGTATGCAGTTAACTATTTTATTTATTAACTGAATGTTATAATGTATTTCCCCTAGGTCCTCAACGAAGCACATTTTCTCTTAAGTCAGCCCTCTGAGAAATATGTGAAGTTACTATTTATAAACACAAGTAGAAATTTTTGCATGCAACTCTTTACCTTGTGATCATGTCCATTAGGGGTAACAGTTTTTTAGTTATGAGGCGTGATTCACTGTTAGGTATTTTATATTCCCATCAGTATATATGCAGGTTAGTTTGGGTAACTTGGGATCAATTAGTCAGCACTACACTGGCTTATTGCACATGGAAATATTCAAGTTATATCTTATTTTACAAAGGAAATTATATTTATCTTGGAAAAGTATTTTTTTTCCTAACACCTGGCTATTTTTTGTTGTAGTTGTCATTGTTGTTTAGCTGGCCCAGGCTGGGTTCGAACCCACGACCCTTGGTGTAGGTGGCTGGTACCAGAACCACTGTGCTACAGGCACAGAGCCATTGGAAAAGTATTTTTGAAGCTGAAAAATTTTTGAGCTCTTTTCAGTGCTCCAATATAAAACTCTGTTGATCTTTTTGGCAATAAAATGCCTTAGTTAGAAACCCTATAATCAGCGATGTACTTACTAGAGCCTGGAATTCATCATCATCTTTAAAGACTGTTCATTGAATATGCAAAATGTTGTCTGCAGTACGTTGTAATATCCAAGGTGTCCATAATTATTTTAAAATTGCACACAAACTTTCTGGACACCCTGTATATTGACACTTGCCAATAATAAATAGATGATGGCATCAATCATTTAAAACTGTGCACATGATGTATTTAATCCAATATTTCCTGAGATTCTGCCTGCCTAACTCAGCAGCTGAGTGGCTGAAACACTCTGAAAATTGAGTTTACAAAATGACAGTTCCTATTTAGATTTTTCCTCTTAAAAAGCTGCTGGTTCTGAACCACTGAATGTATTGCAAGAACAATGTGTCAGCTAATCTCTGTTGGAAGAACAAAATAAATGAAACAGGCTTCATGTCCCACTTAGCTATATTTAACATTGTAATATTCCATGCTTTCAGAAATCTACCTTCCAATAATGTAATAACACTTTCCATTAAAGATACTGATTATCAGTGATAAAAATCCCTGCAGATGCCTTAGAATTTCTAGTAATTAGAGATTCATAAGCATTTACAAACTAGATTTTTTCCACCAATTTGTCAAATGTGTATTGGAAGACATAAAAATGGAATAAAATAGGTCAATGGTTCCTCATAAAAAAACTAATTGTCTCCAATAGAGGTCAGCCATGGTCAATTAAATGATCAGGGGAAAATGCCTAATTATTTTTCCAGACCTACTTAATACTGGCAGCAAATTTCTGCTTTGCTCTTAAAGAATAAAGAGATTTTGCCTGAAATAATGGAAAAATACTTTCAGTCAAAATGTGGAATTCTAACCTCCAGCAGCAAATCATAATATACTGCCTTGGGAATGCAATCATTAGTTTACTGACATTAAGAAATAAGCCAAATAGCCCCATTGTTCTAAGCTCCTTAGTAAAACTCCTCTCAATCAAAACAGCAGGACAACACTTTAGTGGAGCAGAAACTCCTTATGTTAGAAAATTGATATTTTCTTTGCATAAGTCACATCTCACTGCATATTCTGGACTTGATTTTTGGACAAAATCCTTGTTGCAACCTAATTTGGGCTCTGGAAATGTGTTTTACTCTTGATTTAATCCCTTAAAGGCCCCTATGCGTTTGTAAGTGGGGTTCCATTGCAGGGCTTATGATTTCAGGAAAACCTTCATGCCAAGTAGCTACTGAAATGTCACCAGGTAGCTCCCTTTCTTAAGACTTTTAAAGTTGCTAGAATGCAAATGTCTTTGGACAGGAGAGATATTAAATCACAGGTCATTTACAGCTAGAGATAAAGGATTAAGTGCCACTGAGTGTGTGGTCTATGGCAGTTCACTACAGTTTTCTGCCTTCGGTTTTCTTACCTGTAAAATAGAAGAATGACAGAATTTGCTATTATTGTGAGTTGTTAGGATTCAATGAGTAAAGTGTTTAGTTCAGTGTCTGGCAAGTCATGCATGTTGAAAAGATGTTGATTCCCATTATTTTATTGTTAATTGTAATTTTTTTGCAACTTCAGTAAATCCCAAAGACCTGGAGCTTAGCACACTGTCAAACCTTTCTGGCGATGAGTATAATAGTAAAAGTTTGGGGGGCCTGGGGTCCCGGTTCCCCCACCCTAGTTGACCTAATGTGATTACTCTGCTGAGCAAGGAAGTTCAACTTAGGCTTGGTGGCATCTGAAAGCAAAAATGAACAGAAACAGAAAGTAGACTGGGGCAGCACAGGCAGTGTGAATAGAGAGCAAAAGTAACTCGTACAAGTCTCAGTGTAACAGAGTGAAACTTTGTTTAGGAGCAAAGGGAAAGTTTCCAGCACTTTACAAAGAGAGTTGGAAGGGAGTCTCTTTACTGATAGCGAAAAGGTGAGCAACACAGGGACGCAAAGGGAGTGCAGAGGTTTAAAGTACCCGTTTTGTCTCCCTTGAAATGGTTGCCTCTTTTTCACTGGCCTCTTTGCACATCCAGGCAGTGTTGCCCTTTTCTATTGGTCATGGTTATTGTCTCTTTCTATTGGTCTTTGGTTGCCTAGGTTATGTCACACCCAGATTCTTATGGACCCTCCAGATTTCCTTGTTCCGCGAACCAGGCTGTCCTCTCCTTTCCCTGGAAACCCCTTTCTTAGCGTCCCTTCTCAATAGTGCTGCTGATGTCTGGTTCAGGGGAAACAACAGGACTGAAAGGATCCTTAGTTCTTAGGGAATACTAAAGATAAACACACGAATTTACAGTTTTGACTCAAGCCACCCGAGCTGGATGTCCTTTTTTGGGGGGGGAGGGGAGAAGGGAGCACACAAGTGTGTGGAGGGGCCATGCAGTGATGACAAAATGATAAACATAAAGTGACAAATGCACAGATCCTTGAAAGAGGAAGTTGAGGAAATAAGACTGAGCCTTCAGCTTCTGTCACTAACTGGATGGACAGCCAGGGCAAATGTATTCAGAGTTGGATAATGAAGAAGGGCCCTTCTAAGCTTATAATCCTCGATTCCAGTGCGATGACATCCACATTCTGTGGCAGAGCATGGGAGAAGGAGTCCAATGCAGGGTGGGGCCAGGGCCTAAAATTAGGCCTACTCAGGGGAAGAACCTTGACTAACATGGTGCTTCTCAGACTTAAGGTGAACCCATGGACCAGCTGGAGGTCTCGTTTAAATGCAGATTCCTATTGAGTAGGTCTGGCTGGGATCTGATAATTTGTGTTTTTACCTAGTTCCCAGGTGCAGCTGAGGCTGCCTGTGTGAGAGGCACTTGTATTGGTCATGCCTATAAAAACACTGATGGTCTTTTTTATGAAGCAAATCAAATCTGAAAGGGAACAGACAATGAATCTACTCATAACCTGAGCTTTGCACTCTCAGACAAAAGCAGCCTGGGTTCAGCTGATAATAAACAAAACTCATTAAGGTCCTCAAAGAGTATCAGTGTCTTGGTTTCACGAAAATAGCTGAAATATTTTGGAATGCATTTGAGTGAGGTAAGTCTTTCCCCTCTCCTTTGTAGGACTCGTGGCCTACAACTATGTGATTATTTGCATTCTCCACTGAGAAAGCTGAGGTTTCTTTGCTCCGAGGACTTCCTTTTCTGCCTTCGCAGAGTTATTTTTAGCAGCTCTGGAGCTGTGAGCTCACGATTTAGTGCTGGTGTCTACTCTCTGGTTGCTGAACAGAGAATCTAATCAGGAATTTTTACTTCTGTTCCTGTCATGGCCTCTTGTTTTGGTCCTTTCCCCTTCAGCCACTTTTAAGGTTTGCAAGTTGTCAGACTCTCAGCAACATCTCTAACAAATGGCTTCTTTGGAGGAATAATCTTTTGCCAAGCAGACTTCACAGGTCCTCGTTTGTGATTTAGATCTTGCCTGTGGTTGCTTTCTCCTGCCTGGGCACCAGAATGAGGGCTTGCAGTCCTGGGAGCCGGCCCAAGAATCTCTGAGTATCCTGGGTGGAGAAGCCTGTGGGGAGAAATGCTGCTCTATTTGAGATTTCACAGAGGCAGAGCCCTTTACCTGGTACAAGCTACTCTCAGCTACTGTGCGACTCTCTGGGCATCCATTGTCAAATATGTGAAGTGGAGTTGTATTTATTTTGCTTGCACAGAGGGTAGAAAGATACCATGAAAAATGCCTATGAAAGTTTCTCATCAGTATGTATCCAAATTAGTTATTAGTCATCTTACTTGCATCTCATGGGAGATTCTGTCACTGGTTCATCTGAATTATTTTGATACTCAATGGCAGAGCATGGATCCCTAGGGTCTTCAGTAAGTCAGCGCTGACAGAATCTTTACTCAAGGTTTCCCTGACCAGGAGGCTGGGCAAGGGCTCCTTCTCCTGAACTTTGCTGCTTACAACCAATAAGCAAGAGGTTTTCCCACCTCCAGTGTCATGCTGATGACACAGCTCTCGACACCTTTTTTTCTCCATCTTCCATAATCGTTGCTTGTTAGACTCCCAAGTCAGCAGCCTTGCAGAATGGTAAGGGGCCCACGTCCAGCTCCACTGCATGTTTTGGCGGGTTTTGGCAAGAAAATGCCTTTCATTTCCATTTCTTCTTACACTTTGTTCTTGCTACAACTGGTTCGGTTAAAATAGTTTAACTGGGAGCCCTTACCAAATAGCTGATACACATCTCCATCGTGAAAACTTAGCAAGTCACAGCAAGTTTATTGGATCAGTTTTCAGTAGTTTGTCCTCTGTTCCTCGAAAGGCTGATCAGAACAATAAGTATTTGGCGACTTAGCTTCTGTTGGAGAACGTCTGAAAGACAACTTGGTAAACGTTGCTAGAATGTTGGGAGTTAGAACTCCTAAGAGATACACATTCACCTGACTTTTATCTGCAAATGTCTAGGTTCTTTCTAAGCATCCTTGGCTTACAAATGAACACAAACTGTGTCTGAGATTAAGATAGGTACACTCTTGCCTTTTAAAAGCTGTACCATAATGATCATGTTTGGCAGACAATTAAAAAAGATACAAATAGTGAATTTAGGCTACATCCTTCTTTGTCAGGCACAACCCTAATTTGTCTGTTTGCTTATCTTTACCTCTGGCCTTCCCTACATTGAGAAGAAATTCTTTGTTTATCATATTATATTCTGTTAATTTATAAAATAGTTTCAGGGAAATGATCCACTATGCATGTAATAGTAAATAATTACATTTACTGTAATATTTCATAGTGTTCCTAAATCATTTTCTGGATAAAAAGTCATTTCTAGAAGGTCAGGGACTAAGTGTAAGGGTCAGGAGGGGTTAAGGAGAAGGGGCATGAATGAAAGACCACACAACCCAGTAGAGATAACAACAGCAAGCTGTGTGGCTTTCAGCCAGTCCCTTCTCCTCTCTAAGCTTTAACTTATTCATTTCTAAGATGTGGAGAATACCCTGTTCTTAAAAGGTTGTGGCGGAATTCAACCTATTCATGCATTGATGGGCACCTGGCTTGATTCCAGGAATGCATAATTTAATGAGTAAATGTATGTAGGGTGTTCAGTGTATACACGGAGGAGGTTACTCTAAATTGGAAGCTAAGTTGTTCTGTTTCCAAGACCCAGCTTGTTTCTTGCTGTCTTATACCAACGTGTCTCCAGGTAGCAAGCGGCATGTTACCAGTGCTCAGACACTTAGTTCTGACCTTCAGTCACTGATGTCCCTGTGACTGCTGATGAGTCGCATCCCTAAACTGGACCTGCTGGCTGGACAGGTGGTCTGGAAGCACCAGCTCCTGCTCTGCAAAGCCAGGAGTCTGCTGCTATTGCAGGTCGGCCTCAGGCAATCAGCTCCTTCTCGATTACCAGGAGGCCTGGCAGGTTCTGAAGGCTGGGAAAGGACTGGCTCTGCCCTTGTGTGTGTTACAGGGAGGGTTTCGCAGCAGCGCTGCTTGGAATAAAATCTACAGATTTTTGAAAGGGTAGCTTTTTTCCCTAATGTTTTTGGTTTACATATATGAACTTGCTTTGTCACTTGGGGACATACCCATATTCTGCTGGGGAGTTCAAAGCATATGCCATTTCCCACTGGAAACACCAATTCATTTGCTTCTTAGACCCCAGTGCTGTGTCTGGGTCATCGCTCCACACTTTCCTTAATGTCAGGGTGAATTCTCCTTCATGGACTAAGTAAAAATGAACTCTTTCTTTTCCTTATAACCTCACTCAAATCCATTAAGGATGTCTATATTTGTCTAAGCTCAGTTTAAGACCTGAGTCTAATTTTTGCTATCTTCAGAAGACTGCACAGTATCTACATAAATCCATGGCTGTAAGTATTTGAGGCAGAGGATTACACTGGACATACCTGAAGAGTGAGTCTCACATCCTATGTCAGTTACTATAAATAATAACTATGTATCATTCTTATTATTATTTTCTTAATAATTTTATGACAAACATTAAGAATCTTAGCAAAAAAATACTAAGGAACACATACATTTGTTTACAAATAATTTAATGACAAATAGTACATTATATTAACTAATAAGAGATTGCATTGTTGATGTATCTGTAAAGAACTGGAAAATTTTAAAGCCAAAGAAAGCTGTGTCTAAATCCCCGCTTGCCACTTGCTTATTATATGATTTTGAATTGAGCTATTTACATTCTTTTTTGAATGGGCAAAAAAATGGGGACAGTGTGATCATTGTAAGAATTAGTTGATGTAACTGGAACTGTATGGAATCTGTTCCATATAGGTGCTTAATGAATTCTACTTATCTTTATTCATCATCAACAATCTAGTTCTAAGAAATCATGTAGGGTTAGGAAGCAGGTGGTTGAGGACTTGAGAAAGTGGGGTGTGGGAAGAGGTATAAAGCAGTGGTTGGTAATGCGAACAAACACCCCATTTTGTAAGCCCTCTCTGATTTCTGTCTTTTTACTGATTTTGGTTCTTGAGAAATGTTGAAAATTGCTTTTTGTTTCTACTCCATTTATCTTCTATGTCCATTTTTATTATCACCACAAAAATATGACTTTGAGGGTGTGTAAAAGGAGTATATCATTGGCCGGAGAATCCCCTTAGCTGAGAAGGATGGGAGCAGGAGGGACAGAGAGAATGACCCCAGCCCTCGGCAAGGCTGGGGGGTGGCTGCCTCCAGTGCCCTGTCACTCCGAGCTGTGTCCCTTTTCTTTTTCCCAAGCTCCCCTTTCTACCTGCTTTTTCTATGGTAGCCTGTAGCTCCCTTCCCACTTCCAGGAAAACTCTGTCTTTTACATTCAAGTCATCTATTTTCTTGAGGTCTAAGTTTAATTTGATGTGCGGGCTTTGCCCCTTACTAAAGTCATTTTAGGTAACAGGGCCATTGGAAGTGACCTCTGTTCTGAAGCCACGTCCACTGATAGGCTGACTACAAGATGAGGGGTGAGGGCCCATGCTGAGCACACCAGTCCCAGGGCTCAGCTCATACCCTGTTCTGACCTCTGCTAGCCTTAGTCAATTTTATTAATAGCAACATTTTTAATGTTACTGCTTTCTGAATGAATGCTTGCTTTTTTCATAGTCGAGTGTCTAAATCTAATCAACTCAATTATCATGCACAATTTGTATAAATATTTCAATAGACTATAGCAAGAATGAATTGTTAATTGCTATAAATGGAACATCTTTCTGACGTGTCATATACTGTTTTAGCATAAAACCCCAAACTTCTGGATGAATTGCTAAAAACAAATCTACACTTTATTCTGAAGGTGCTGCTCAGTAAAAAGAGCATAACTCTTTTGTTTGTGAGAAACAAATCTTAGGAGATTATCTAGGGGTCACACACACCTGGGGATTCAGCCATATGATTCTAAGCATGAATATCTAAGGACTAGGCTTTCTAGAAATGGAGTACAAATACAAAAGCACACCAATTTGTACAAATAATCAACACATTAAATCCCATAAACTTCAAACACTACTTGGAGTATTGTTTGACAGATGTGCTCTAAGACAAATCATAAATGTATTCATGATCTATGTATATATAACTTAATAAAAATAAAAGCACGATGGTGACAGACTGTCTGCATGATTTCTGCAGAGAGAGTCAGGGTACGTGAGGTGGGAAGGAAGCTCTTGCTTCTTACTGATGATGAGGTGCAGAGCCGGCTACTGGGCTCTCAAGGTGGGTTCTTCCTATGTGCAGAATTAGGGCAGGCCCAATCACAGGAATACAGGTAATGCTGGCAATGGGAATTAGTACACCCCTGACGAGGAAGAGGGTGACAAATGGCTGGGATGATACACGTAGGCTTATTATATCACAAGTGGTGGGTCATCAACAGCCTCTGTTGGCGCTCCCAGCAGGAGCAGGGCCCTCAGCATACAGCTCTGGCACCTGTGTGCCTCAACAGTCCCCGCCGTGAGCTTCACACACATGGCAGTAGTTGTTTTCTGATTGCCCCTGAGCTGTTCATGCACAGCGGCTTCAAATATTCCTTGGAGTATTGTTTGACAGATGTGCTGTAAGACAAAAACAATTTTCCTACAAAATAGGAGAAGCTGATACTTTGGAAATGAGAAAATGGCAAACCTTTCCTTCATTTTATTCCCCTCCCCACCCTTCACAAGGGGTTCTTGGCATCGACAGTATGGCTTTCAGCTTCAAAGTTATTTTTGTTCATCTGAGTGCTATTGGGTTGGTCTAAGATTTTGGACTTTTAATCACTTGGATTAAAAAATATGGTGAAGTGTCAGCCAGGTCTCTCTGGGAGACAGAATTGCTTCCTACTAAAAGGGAACATGATAAATATGTCTGATTTGGTACTATGATAAAACAGACAAAAGAATTCAGTAAACTTCCCATAAATTTGTCTGGAAGCCTATTGGGAAACTATTCGTCCCAGATAGATTCAAGAGATAGTAGATGACTGTATATTTCTAACACTGTCTCTAAAGCAAGTGCATTTTCCCTGGAAATTTAGAAAAGTACTGAATCCTAAATTTTTCTGATCAGAAATCTGTAGTCACTTTGAAACAGGAGGTACATGGATATATTTTGAAAGGAGCATGCTGATCCTTTAGAAATTTGACATGGTCAAAATAGTGAATTAATGAAAATTTGTCTTGGCCATTTTGTGGTAAACACTTGGGATTTTGTAGTTCTACTGGCAGGGAATTTTCTTAATAATATATTTTTCTTTTTCTTATGACCCAATACTACAGTCAATAAAAAAGATTATAGACCCTAACCATTTGCCTGAGGTGGAGAAAAGCCATTTTGTTACAAGTATGAAGGTTTATAAGGTGCGAATTATATACAAATAGGGAACTATGGAAGCTGGAAAAGGACATGAATTAGTCTGGCTTAAAACATATGAGATCTTGTGGATAATTTATTATTATTATTATTTTTTAATTTTCAAGCAAGGTCCCGGCTTAGGTACATGGTCAAGTTTCTTTCCTTCCCAGCTGTGCAAGAAGCCTGTATTCCTGGTTAGTTGCAGTTTGTGCCAACTCTGTTCTCAGAAAGAAAATCTCAGGCACATTCAGGAGCAGCTCCCATAGCTGTGGGTTAAAAGTCAGCCTCTAACAGTTGGAATCTGCGTGTCCTTGAAATATTCAAGTACCTTCTCCCAGTGTCTGGGAATCCTGAGAAGTAAAACAGGATAAAGCTCCCTTTCTTAGTTGTTTTGATGGGGAAATGCAAACTGGAGATGACCATCCCTGGTGCCTATCAAGTTTTCAATGAATGTCATTGTCATTATCAAACTTAATTTTTCTAAGTTTTGGGGCTAAAGTGAACATTGTCCCAGTTATATATCCAGGGTGGCCATACAGTTTGTGTGCAGTTTAAAATAGTGTGCAATTTAAATTTATACATGAAATGCTAGCATGCTGGGAGGCCAAGGCAGGTAGATTGCTTGAGCTCAGGAGTTTGAGACCAGCCTTTACAAGAGTGAGACCCTGTCTCCAAAAGTAGCTGGGCATTGTGGCAGGTGCCTGTAATTCCAGCTACTCGGGAGGCTGAGGCCAGAGGATCACTCAACCCCGAGAGTTTGAGGTTGCTGTGAACTGTGATGCCATAACACTTTACAAAGTGAGACTCTGTCTCAATAAATAAAAATACAAATGAAATAAAATAAAATAGCACATGAGCTTAATGGCCACCCTGTATATATGTTAAAATTAAAGAGGGTAGTATTAATAAATGCCAAAACAACAGATGTAAGTCAAACTGTCCTTGGCTACAAGGACATTAATCACCACTTTTCAAGGCATCTAATTACCAATTTTAACATCTAAAAGAAGTTAGAACATCACTTAGTTCCTTCTGCTTCATCATCTGGACAGCTGTTAAACTGATCACCAGCATTTACAATTTTGTTCCTTTTCAGTTGACTATCCTCACTCTATAATTTGTCATTCATTTCTAATTGTATAGATATTTATTGAGCTGACCCTTGCTAACGGTCACCATTTCTACTTTAACCTAATAACTCTTCTATGATATATTATGTATAGAAAGCAATTTTTCACAACTCAAATAATTTAGAATAAGGCACAAAAAAGGCAATGTCCTTTTTACGTCAAAGAAGTGATGTTTGTGCAAATTGTATTTAAATGTATACAGTTAACTGTTGAAGGTCATGGGGACTAATCCCCTAAGGGCACTAAATCTCCTTGCGATTGAAAACTCACATATAAATTTTGAGCCTCCAAAAACTGAACCATCAACTGTTGACTTGAAGCCTTAGTGATAACATCAACACGTATTTGATATTCATTATACACTGCATTCTTATGATAAAATGATTTAGAGAAAATAAAACTTTATTAAGGAAGTCATCAGGAAGAAAATGATTGGAAGTGGGTCATAAAGGTCTCCATCCCAGGCATCTTCACTCTGAATAGGCTGAGGAGGAAGAGGGGGTGTTGGTCTTGCTGTCTGCCAGGACGTGGGGGGGGGGGGGAGAAGAGGAGGAGTAACGGAGGCAAATGTCCCTATGTGACCTTATGGAAATACATCACGATTTCTGCCTGATTCCTTTGCTTTTTCTTCTAAAAATGTTTCTACCTGATCCAGTCCTTTCCCTGTCATTTGCTTTAGTTTCAGTGCTTGGATCCTACAGGGTCCTTGTTATAAAAGAACACCAAAGCAATCCCAAATGAGAGAAGCCCTTCTGAGAGATGTTCTCAGGTCAGTTTTTGGGGGTCCTACTTTTTCTACATTTTGCTCATCGTCTGGCACTGTTGGAAGCACTTTCCTCCACCAAGTCATCTTCTGCTAAGTTCTCTAGTGGGGACTCCATTAGCTCCTGAATTTCACCCAGATTCATATTATGAAGCCCATCTCCCATCTTATCTTTTGCCATATCCAGAACCTCTTTCATGATTTTCTTGACTGGCTCTGTCATCAATCCGTCAAGTCATACGCAACATCCGGACAAAGTTTTCTCCAGCAGGAATTCACTATTGCAGGCTTGAGGGCTTTTGCAGCATTTTCTGTAAGAGCGATGGCATTTCAATGGTGTAATTCTATAACAACTGTGGCATATCGGCGGCAACACTCACTCTGCGGGGTTCTCTTCCATGGTGTTGACGATTCTTTCTACAGACTATCTTGTGTAATGAGTCTGAAAGGTCTTTATGGCCCCCAGATCTAGAGGGTGAATTAGAGACGTTGTATTTTGGGGCAAGTGGATAACTTCAACACCTCTGGTGCTAAGGTCACAGGGTTCTGGGTGCCCAGGGTCATTGCCCAATATTTACAGAAATTTGAAAGTCAGTCCCTTATTGGAAAGGTACTTTCTCACTTCAGGGACAAAGTTTATGAAGGAACCAATCCAGAAAAAGGTTCTCATTGTCTAGGTCTTGTTGCACAGCCCAAGTTCTGGCAACTGGTGTTTATCTTTTCTCTCCAAGCCTCGGGGGTTAGCAACTTCGTAGCTAGGAGAAGTCCTGGTCATAAATACAACTGCATCCACATAAAACAGTAGAATTAGCTTATTTGTTCCGGCCTTAAATCTTTGTGCTCACTTTTCTTTCATATTAATAAATGTTTATGGCATTTTTTCCCCTCAGACTGAGGCACTTTTGTCTGCATTTAAACCTTTTAGATAGATATCCTTTTCCTTTCTTCTCAGTGATTCTGTTAATGGCATCTGGGAACTCATCTGTTGCCTCTTGGTCAGCCGAAGCTGCTTCCACCATTATCTTGACAGTTTCAAAGCCAAACCTCTTTCTGAAATTATCAAACCATCCTTTGCTGGCATTAAACTCTCCAGCTTTTGATCTTTATCTTCCTTTTGTTTTAAGTTGTCATATAATGACTTTGCTTTTTATTGAATCACATTGCAGTCTATTTGGATGTCTTTCTTAGGGCAGCCCTGGACCCACACGAAAGCTGTACTTTCAATTTGACATACAAAGCTGTTTTGCAAAAAGTGCAAAGTTTTTGTACCTGCTGGAATACCTGTAGGAACAGTTTCACAAGTTTCCTTTTCATTTTTCACAATGATACTTCCACTGAATTCGTTTATCGGGAAATGGTGGGCAGCCACAGCTGCAGACCTGGATCTGTGGGCCTTATCAAGCCAGTCAGCCTTTTCTTGTAATGTCATAACTTTCTTCTGCTTCAGGGGAGCACTTCAGCGTCAGAAGTGGCACTTTGTATGGGCCCCCTGGTGTTATTCAAGGTTTACAGCATTACATTAAACATGGTGAAAAATATACCAGAAATACGAGAAATCAGTTTATATTGTGACACGCAATTAACTGGAGAGGTAAAGGCCTCCTGTGGACATGATTAGCATCAGGCCACATTTTAAGGGGATACTTGGAATAAATACTTGAGCTCACCATAGGAGCAGCCAGAGGGGACTGTGAAATTATTACAGTAACCCTGTGTGTGCTCTCGCTAATTTTATGTGGGTATAATTTTCTAGTGCATCTTCAGGTTTGCTTAGATTCCTCTCCACTGTGGATGGCGCTGTGTACTGCCTAAGTGTAAGTTTTGATAAATCTGTAACTTTTATAGTTTGTGTATATGTTATGGTAGTAAATAATAAAATAGACTGTTATCAACATTGCATACATTTAATATATACATGACATGCCTTATTCTTAAATTTTTGATATTTCTGGGATGCTGGTTCCTTTATGAACTTTTTTACATTGTCACAAATATCAAAAAAAAATTGTAAATATATTTATTAAAAACAATTCACCTGTAAGTGGACCAACACAGTCCAAACCCATGTTGCTCATGGGTCAACTGCATAGATCTATGTTTACACCAGAGTGAAAATGCACGTGTGTGTCCCGTGTGGAATGCCTCATGGGTTCCAGGAAACAGACATGTGTGTTTTTTCTCCTAATCTCACCTGCATTTTTAGGGCTCTCTCACCCTAAACTTATGCTTTTATGCTGTCTTCTTATTCATAAAAGCTTTGCTGTAAAACATCTTTTCTAACATTTAGAACCATTATCTTTCTTTTTCCTTCCTCTTTTCAAACCACAAGTACCTCTCTGGCCTTGTGCGTTAGGGTGCTCCAGGGAAACTAGAGCATACTCAATTCACAAACCTTATTTCTTTTTCATTTACATATTTGAAATAGATTTTTATACACACATAAAATCACCATATTCATTTTTAGTTTCTGATGTAGTTGTGCCTCTGTGTTTGCATATTATATTTTTATCCACTAATATTGTTAGTATTAATTAATGTTATATGTATTCATTTTCTTTTTTTATTACTTTTTTTAATCTTTTTTTTATTGTTAAATCATAGCTGTGTACATTAGTGCAATCGCCTGTACCCTTTCTAAGATGCACCATAGATGTGGCCCCACATACTTATTTAAAGGGGCTAATAATTTATTTATAGTGTATTATTGCTCTCAGAAAAACTATCTTCGCTCTAACTCAGATGTTCAGACTTTTACAAGTGGAAGGGTCTATGAGGCGATGCTCTGCCAGTATAAACGGGCCAGAAAGGTGAGTGGCCCCAACTTAAGGCATAAGGAAAGTACCTTTCCTGCCTGTGATCACCTTATATGATTCCCAGCAGATAGAGAGTGTGTTTTAAAAGGTTATAGTGGCAGTTTTGGTTACACTGAGACTTAGTAGAAGCCAAGAGTTGTTAGACACACAGCTGTGTGTAAGATTACCCCGAACAATCAAGTTTTCATAGTTCATGTGAGTATATTTTACAAAGTGGGTCTTTTTTTTTCTGTTTTAATAAGTTTGCTAAATTCTTAAGGAATGAAATTTCACCAGCAATCAGGGGAGATATAGTTTATTTTCCCCACACACTATGAAGATTTGCTCACCATTTGTTAAAATAACATCATCAATGGCAATGCTGCTAGTGGCTTTTCAATCACCAATGTGTCACACCCACATCAGTCTGTATCAGAGGCTGTTGTATTTATGGTGATTTTTATGTGTATGTACAAATCTGTTAAATATGTAAATAAAAAAGAAATAAGGTTTGTGATATTGAGTAGACATTATACTCAGAGATCATTCAGGACACAGAAATGACACCAGCTATGTGAACAGAAAAAATTTAATATAAAGACTTGTTAATAAAAAAAAAAAATTGAAGCTGGTAACTAAAGGAGTAAAGGAAGAAACTCTAAGGTATTGTGAAAGTAACAACTTCAGAAAGCAGCTGCGCACCCGTAGAATTGAGGGAAACCTAGAGGCAGCACCCAGTGAGGCTCAGACCTGGGAGGTGTGGCTGGGCTGGGCTGATCCCTCTGAGCTCAGAGACAAGGCGGGGAAGGTGGGGTCCAGACCTCTGAGGAGTAGAGACTGGTGGGTGTCTGGGGCAATGAGCCAATTAAACTGGTTCACAAAACTGCAAACTCTATTCCGCTGCAGCCAGAGAAGGCTCTGCAGTCATCAGGTGATAATGCCTCCCAGTGATGCTCACAGTGTCCACCAGCGGTGAGGGGCTCCCTAGAGGCAGGGGAAGGAGCAAGTTTCTGCTGCCTCCTCCAGCTGTGAAGCGTTTAGTGCTCCTAGTGGAAGATCCTAACAGGGAGAACTTGGCATATTGAGTAGACATCATAGTCACAGATCATTCAGGATGCAGAAATGACACCAGCTATTTGAACAGAAAAAATTTAATAAAAAGAGTAAAAGAAGAAACTCCTGGACCCAGCCTCGCACCACAAAGCACATCCTAGAAGAGCAAGTTGTTCACTCCTTGAGAGATGGTGTGTAAATAACTAGCACAGCTGGCTATTGTCTTACATTCCATAAATCCAGATTACTCGCTACAACCACATCATCTGGTCGGGCTGCACCGTGGTATTTGCACAGTGTAATGCTTCTATTATTATGTGTTCGTCTCTTAACTATTGTCTTCTATGTCCCAGTGAACACATTGCAATGATTTAAAATGATGCTTATAGATAGTTAACAATTTTATTACAGGACCACAAAGGAGATATTAATGAATGTTTTTATAGAAAGTGGATATTGAATCTGACAGCATTGTGAGCCACTGACTTTGTTCAGACAGTATAATACACGCTTAGGCTGCCAACACAGTGGCAGAGCCATCTGATCTCTGCCACGCAAGTATGGAAAGGCTCTCATGTGCTGTGAGACTCTTGTCATTGAGGAAACCATCTTCAGTTGACACACACTGGCCTTTTCGGGGGGACAGGCGTACGTTCATGGAAACGTAAATACTTGCAGTTGTACCGGTCACCCCCAGCCTTGCTGCCCACTTCTGAAGGCAATGAAGGCACATAGAGAAAGTGGCACACTTGAACGTGCCACCTGCTCCTGTTTAGTGCAGAGCTCTGAGTGACTGTTGGTCAGAGCCTGAGCTTTCAAGAAATATTATATTTTAAAACCATGATACCAGTAGTTGAGCTTATACAGCAGTTAGGTACTGAAACAGGTGTAAACATGATGTATTTACTCCCAGACTGTTCTACATACTTAATGCCATCCTTATTTTATGGAAATGATAATTGACCCCAAGGACTTGCCTAAAACCTGCACAACTAGCGAGACACACCACTCTGCCTATTTTCTATGACCTAAAACCCCTTTCCAGCCTGCCTCTGAATGGTCACACAGGAAACAAATGCGTTATTTTTGCAAGCAGGAAAATTATTTGACAAATTAATTCACCATTAATTGAAAGATTCAATAAGTCTATAATATATGTCTGATACATATTAAAATCTCAATAAATATGCTACATATATGTTGTGAGCAAATCCACAACAAATTTTCTGTTGTAATGGCAATTGTCAAGTTGGTGCATTATGATTTTGACTGTGTATCTATCCAACCTTTCTAAAAAGCTCCCCTGCACTGAGTATAATCACCTAAGCCTAGAAGTCTGTTCTTCAACAGGGTCTCTCTTCATCCGAGTTTCTGATGTGGCAAATGTAATTTCACAGGAAAAAAGAGACAAAACTCTGTGATGATAATTATTCCCAAAGAGTTTCCAAGCATAAACCTTTGACATACAATAAAGAACACTAGCTTGCTTTCTCTTCCTTCCTTCCTCCCTCCCTTCCTTCCTTCTTTCCTTTTTCTTTCTTTCTTTTTCTGTTCCTTTCTTCCTCTTCTTCTTCTTCTTCTTCTTCTTCTTCTTCTTCTTCTTCTTCTTCTTCTTCTTCTTCTTCTTTTTTTAAGACAAATTCTTGCTCTGCCACCCAGGCTAGGGTGCCATGGCATCAGCATAGCTCACAGTAACCTCCAGTTCCTGGCTGGGCTCAAGCGATCCTTTTGCCTTGGTAAAGAGCGCTTTCATATCTTATGTATACAGTACAGAAAAGAGAAAGCTGCTTGGAAGATAAAACTCGTAATGAACTGGAACAATTCTATGATTGATAAATCACTCGTCTCAGCCACTCAGGAAGTTAGACTTATCAAAACCACCATGGTTTTCACCTTCTATGTCATCTAAGCTTCAACGAAGAAGAGCCATTTTCCAAGACTCCATATCACGATGCATGTTTTCTTCAAGGCCACTTTATGTAACTGTAATGTGGTTGATAGGGAGTACTTTTATAACTAAGTACTAAATGTAAACTCTTTGAAAGTAAAACTTGGGGGAAAACATGGGATTCTTAGGCGGTAACACTGACTAACAATTCATACAAGCAGTAAGAATTTTTAGCAGCTAAAAATACATCAGTTTTCAAAACATGATTTTATCTAAGTGTATGAATGTTTCTTACAGTCATGTTGCAGTTAATGAAAGAAAATGCATCATGCTGAAAAAGACACTTGTATGTCATCTCTGCTTCCCTCTGTCTGAAATATCAGATATTGGGTTGAATGTCTGCCAGTGCCCTCTTCTGGATAGAGTATAATACATTTACAGACTTTATCCACCGTCTTTACCATAGAGGCTAACCAATTGTTTCTTGATCTCAGAGAATTGAATCAATTGATAAAAGAATACAATTTGGTTACATTGTTAACATAAAAGATACACTATATTCAAATGAATGCAAACAAACATTTAAAATATGTCATCTTGCTACATAGTTTTCCCTGAACTTTGGAATACTTCCTTCTAATATTTAAATTGTTTCTGAATGCTGTGGCTATGAAGGCAGAGAAATAGATTTTAGAAATATTTCAACAGCTAGAGTTAAGCCCAGAGGGACTTGACCTTCTTTTGATAGAAGTGCAATCTTTGAAATCAAACCAACGTGGCTACAAATTCTGATTTAGTGCTTCACTTACCTAAGCTACCAAATGTTGATTAAGACCGTAGTACCTACTTTATATGGTAACTGTTAGGGCTAAATGAGTTTATGCTTGATGCACTCATTTTTTACCTGATCTATGATAATTACTTTCTACAGTATCTGTTATGGCAAGAGTTTCTACAACATAAACACATGTCTCTTGAAACATAAAAAAAATTAGGATTTATGTTTCTAAACAGTAGGTTATAGAATGTTAAATCTATACTTTTTCCGATTAAAGCATATTTTTATTTTCTGAATATATACCGTATGGACTGACTTGATTTCTCAAGGAGTAGTGTTGAAGTATTGCAGTGAAGTATTTTTGCCATAGATCTTGAAAATATTCAACATTTATATTCCAAATATTGTTCTGTACCTCATGGAATAAAAGAATACTTCATTTGCTTTACTAAATTATACAAGTTGTATGTTTTAACATAACTTGTTTTTAATACATGCTAAATATTATCTGTGCTACACTTTAAGATCCATTTTTATTAACATAAAATAATTTTTCTGATAATCAAATTTATCATTTTTTATTATTTTTCCAACTTGGCAGTGATTGTTTTTAAAGTGGGCTTTGCTGAAATATAGAATTTCTGAAACTTGACAAATTGTTGGAATTGTTGAAACTTGACTTAGTCTCTGATGGATTACAGGTTGACAGCTGAGCTTACGTGTTAACTGTGTATTGTAGAGAAGTGAACCTAAACAAAATTGGAAAACTAACCAAAGTATGATTTTGGCATGTGACACAACTTTTCCATGCTTTAGTTCCTCTTACATAAGATGGGATAATAGCTCTAAGCTCATAAGTTAGGTGTGAATATTAAATGAGAGGACTAAGGAAAGTAAATGCCCAGGGTAATTCCATCCTCGGTATTATTATGACACACATCTGGAGAAGTAGAAAAACCACAGTCTTTGAAATCAAACATCTGCATAAATATCACTTTCTACACTTATTCCTGAAATTAACGTTTCCTGCCTGTAAGATGACTGTTGTGAGTATTCTATCAGTTGATGTACACAGAACTGCTGGCATGGTATCTGATGCAGAGAAGGTGCTAAGTTGGCAAAACAAAAATGAAAACTCTTAATACTATTTTCTCATACTACCTATTGTGTTCTGACCTCTGTGTTAGGAATGATAGTCTCTAAATCTCCCCCTTTGCAGGCCAGGTGGTCACAAGGACACCTGCCCAGGTCGCCCTGCAAGAAGCCTGTCCTTGGGTCACACGAGCTCGTCTCTTTTTCTTGTTCTCACTGTTCCACTGACTCTACTCAGGGCTGCATGTGGCTTCAGGTCACACAGACCCTCACACTCAGGACACTAGCGTGATATATAATTTCCTGAATTGAACAATGACTTTTTCTACCTTCAGTCCTGTGTTCCATTTCTTCAACCGACTAATTTGATGAGCTGAACTCTGGCAGGGTTATTTTCGGATCTTGTGTTCCCCTTGACAAATGACACGTTTGCTTTGTAAAGACTCCTCAAATCCTACAAGTGAGGCCCTTACAGGAGCTTCCAGGTAACACAGAAGATCAGAAGAGGAGAATTTGGGGAGTGCTGTGCTTCCCAGTCCACCCTCATCACCAGACCATCTCCTATCACAGTTGCTTTTATTCACCCCTATGGAACCCTGGAAAGATTTTAAAACTTCTGCATAGTTCCGAGTATGTCAACCCATCTTCCAGGGTAGTTATGATTGCCTATGTTGAATTTCAATCACACATTAGGAAAAATGAATTTTACTCCTTTTCCAAATTGGGTAGATTATTTGGGCTTGGAATAAAGACTGAGAAGAAAGAAAAGAAGCAATTCTTTATCTGATAAATGCAGTCCCAGCTTATGAGATTTTTAAAATCTAAGATTAAAAGTATGTTGTGTTTTTTTTGTTTGTTTGTTTTGTTTTGTTTTTAAGTTTTCTTGAGAAAGTTGCTTACATTCTCATCTGTCAGTGAAGGGCTTTGATGAAATAAGATATAAAGCACTTCTCAACTCTAAGGGTCTATATTTAGGGCTCGGTGCAGTGTTTATGACTGTAATCCTAGCATTGGGGGAGGCTGAGGCAGGAGGGGCATTCAAGGACAGGAGTTCAATGTCAACCTAGGACACATAGTGAGACACTCTCTCTACACAAAATATGAAAATCAGCAGGGCATGATGGTGCATGTTGGTAGTCTGGCTACTCTGAAAGCTGAGGCAGGAGGATCACTTGAGCCCAGAAGTTCAAGGTTGCAGTGAGCTATGATGATGCCACTGCACTCTAGCCTGGGCAACTGAGCAAGATGCTGTCTCAAAAAAAAAAAAAAAAGAAAAAGAAAAAAAGAAAAAAAAAAGAATTCTATATTTAATATGAGTTGAAATTAACTAGAAAATAGTATTTAAGGTTGAAATCAATTACAGACTGGGTGGTTAGACTTAAGAAAACATTGTTTTTAGCTTTTAATCAAGGAGTCATTTAGCCCAATCTGCTAGCTCAGTCCCTTCTAACTGTTGATTAATCCCTATAGGGGTTTTAAAAATGGTAGCCTGTTCTTTTGCTTGCTGTAGAGACTGTGGATATTAAATATATGCTAAATAACTACTTTTTTAGCTACAATTCATCAGACTTGAGAAACTATCAGATTTCAGGCCTGATTTTCAAAATAGCTACTAAAACAAAATTCCAAGAATGGAAATTAAGATACATGAGCTAGAGTGATTTTCCTTTCAAGATTTTCAACCCATAACCCATTTCCCAGGACAGCTGAGAAAATCTGAGGGTAGCGCCTTGACCTTCCACAGCCCCAGAAGACGTCAGGTTGTTGGTTTTAATACACAGGTCTTTGGACACACAAGCATCTCTTTTCACCGGGGTGCACTTTCTCTCACCTTAGTAAAAATGAGTTATTAACTCCTCAGGATTATACACTATCAAAGAAACAAATGAAATCAGTTTTGCTATTCTGAATATCAAATTAGGAAATGGGTTATATCTTACATTACTAAATATTGTCATATTCACTGTTTATTCCATTAAAGTTTCCCCCTTACTAATTATTCTGAAAATGGGCTGACATCACCTACATTTTTCTAACAGAAACAATGGGTTTAGAAAAATAATATCAAATTGCAAAATTTAGACCAAATTGTGTATTTCTCTAGCGCTTAGCAGTTGCCAACCTGTGGGCAGGGGCACGTCCATTCTGGGATGGTTTTCGGGTTAAATGAACTTGGAGAAGCACAGGGACTGACCCACACGGAGAGCAGGAGATAACTGGCAGCTCTGCTCTTCCCAGACAGAGCACACACAGACGTGCACAAAAAGGTAGGGGAGAAACAGAGGAAAATAAACTTAGCTGTTGTCTAAACAGAATTGAAAGTAATGAAACAGCACGTGAAGCAGGGAAGGCACAACGTGGGCAGAGGGAAGCTGGTGCACGTTAAGGCCAATGACATGACTTGGTTAACTTTGCTGCATTTCAGATTTGGCCAACGGCATTTCCTAAGGAAATTTTAAGTGTAATCACAGGGTAGATGTTGGGAGTTTTGTGGCAATCTTTCACTTAAAGAATAAATACTAGAAATGGTGACAGTGGGGAGGAGTGGAAATCAATTATTAATAAGGGTTTTGGGGAGCTATTTCTGACGGTGTAGCTTTTTGTGGTAAAAAGTATTCCAGTCATTTCACTTAAAGCAATCCTAATATGCTAATGAGAGAATCCACACCTGGGCAGGGAGGTTCTCCTCTCTCAAAATACTTTCCCCTGTGCTGCTGACTGTGAGTTCTCTGGGGAATGCATCCTGAAAGACCTTCCTGGTGCTGGCTTTTTTTTTTTTTTTTTTCTTTCTGTGATTGCCTCAACAACTTCCTGCTTCCTTTGCCGATGTATAATTCATGCCGTTATTATAATGCATATTTCCTCTCAGTGCCAGAGCCACCTTAATTTTTTTCCTTATCCCAAAATGATCAGTAGATAACACTACTCATTTAAATTACCAGTCTGCACACTGTTTCTCCTTGAATCTCTGTTAGAAAATGAAAGGAAACCACTGAACTAGAAATGTCTTATTAGGAGCGAAGTTAAATGGAAGAAGAAAAAAATAAATTGGTCCTTTGTTCAGTGAATTTTTCTTTCAACAAATACCTATCAGTACCCAGTTCATGTGTGGGAGATGCATCTGTGAACCCAAACAGATCAAAACATCTTGCCAACATGGAGTTTATATTCTAGTCAGGCAAGAATAACCACAGTAAATAAGAACAGTGCACAGTATGTTAAAAATTATAACTGTAAATGAAAAAAAAAAATGGGACAGAGTTAGGGGTTTGGAAATAAGTGGGGCAGTTGCAGTGTAAATCTCAGTCTCACTGGGAAGATGACGCGTAAGTAAATATTTAGAGGTGGTGAGGGAGTTCACCTCAAGAATATGAGAAAAGAACATTTTAGAAGGAAAGAAGGTCTTGATCAAAGGCTTCAAAATGAGATCTGATTTATGAGAAAAGGAGACCAGTTATTGGATGCAAGAGAGACGGAAAGAATCAGGAGATGAACTTTGAAGGGGAGAGAGACTGATTGTGTAGGACCAGAAAGCCTTTTACTCTGGGTGGAGTGAGAAACAATTTCATCTACCTCATGATTCTCAACAGAGAAATGACTATTTGCATCAGATTTGAAGAGACTGCAGAGTTGAGAACAGCCAGAAACCAAGTATGAAACTGAGAAACCAGACCAGGAGGCTGTTTCAGCAATTCAGACAAAAGATGGTGGTCACTCAGACCAGAGTAATAGCAACGGTGGTAGCAAGAAATAGCCTGAAAATACCTGAAGGTACAGTAGATGAAGTTGGCTGATAAATTACACGTGAAATTCAGAGAGAGAAAGACACCATGGATACATCTATATTCCTTGGCTTCCACAGATGAAAGGCTGGTCAACTGGATAAAGGAACCCAGTCAAGTGATTGTGTAGGAAAATTAATTGATTTGAATTATTAAATTAGTTGGCAAGCCTACTCCAAGACATGACCCATTAATTTGAGTTTAGAATGTTTTACTCACCATTCCCGGGACAAGAATTTATGTATCTATTTTTGTATTGAATGTTAACTCCATTTTAATTTTTTTAATTCCCAGTTTTGAATTATACAGAGTTCAGAACACAGCATTTAAGAAGCCATTTATTCATTTTTGTTGCTGTTGTTGGTTTTCTGGCTGTGACCTTTGTTCCTGAAATTAATGAGAACTAGTCTTTGGGAGAATAGTTTAAAGTCATTTGGCAAAAGCCAGTTCTGTACTGTCTGTTATCACAGCTTTCTGTTCTACAAGGAGCACAAACTATCAAAAGAAGACAAGCCTTCAAGTTTTCAATAATAGTAAGGAGTAACTTTGTTAGAGGGCTCGTTGAATTCCAACTGAAGAAAGTACACAGTGTCATTATTTTTCCTTTTAAATCCCTCTATGAGGTAATAACATTTCACAACAATATTTCACATTATCTACAGCATAACCTCTTTAGAGTGCTGTTGACAAAAAGTTATATTCTTATTTGTTTATTTTCCATTTTGAAATCAGATAGGATACATTTCTTAAAAAGTAGTTTTAGATACAGTTACTGTATTTAGTAATATCCAAATGAGTGAATTTGTAACATGTTGATATGGAATTTTTGGTTTCCCTATTTGTTTTGCCTGCTTAAAAAATTAGACCCCATTTTACAAATTCTCCTCATTTTAGATATTTTAGTTGAAACAAACAGTGTTATAGTATGATTCTATTTATAGAAACTAAATCTGAAACATTACAATTTTCTGCTTGGAAATTCATTTGAGTTTTGATTTTATGATTTTTACCATTCTTGTTCTCAATTAATATGTAGGTCTCTATGACACTAACTAAACGTTTTGACACAGTTTAACAATCAGACATCATCCCTAGATATAAAGAATTTATAGTTTTACACAAAAGGCAACAACAAGTACTCACAGTAATATAAATACAGTAAAATACATAAGATAATGACAAGTATGTGAGACTGTTAGAGTCACAAAATGTCAGATCATGGGCACCTAGTCCATGTGAGCAAGGCTGAAACAATGCACTAAGTGAAAGATCTGAAAGATGGTCGAAAATAGCATTGGGCATATTTTGGCAAATGCCAGTGGGATTCTTGGGATGACCTATCACAGCGAGCTGAAGAACATCCAGTAGAGGCACCCAAAGCACCACAGCCTTCGTGAAGATGAAGTAAAACAGAAGCTGTCCTGGAAATACCATGGTGTCCCCTAAAATTCCCCCTCACTTGTTGATGCCTGAATTCTACAGTTAGAGATAGGATTCCTTTATCTGAAGTCTTTGATACATACTTAAACATGTCAGGGCTAAATTCTCAGACTTTCAAGAAATCCGCACCAAAGGCAGGTGAAGTAATTCTCTCTTTTGCCTGGTTTGAGGGTTGTGTTGTGGCTGAAGGAACAGACAAGAGAAGTAACAATTTGACTTTTGCTAAGCAGCATCAGAGCCCTTTCTCATCCTCACCTACATTAGTTCAGAGTGGTTCTTCAGGGCTGGGTTTTTTTTTTTTTTTTTTTTTTTCATGATTTACTATTTTCCTTCCTGCTGTTTTTGAATGTTTTTAATGGTCCTAGAGTGTGAGAAAAAGGAGTTAGGCAGAACAAATTCATTAGAACATCCTGACATCCTTTATCCAAAGCCAGGTTCATAGACTCAGAGTTGGAAGGGCAGCCCCAGCCTTTCTCATCGCAGTTGCCTGGTACTTTCTGTCTCCCTGGCTTTCCGCTGAGAGGCAAATTTTGTTTGGTCTTTGATTCAATGGCATAATATGATAAATCTAGTAGATGTACTTTTCAACAATACATATAAATTAGATCATTCCCACAGAATAAAATGAACCTTTCTGGAGCCAGACTAATTCCCATTCTGCTGTGTCTGTGTTGAGAATTAGTTCTGGGGGGAGGAAGAGGCTGTGCAGACAACCCCCCCCCAACATTTATCCTTTCAAGGGGTTGTCACTTATAACATGTTTAAAGTCGTTTAGTCTTCTCACACATTTGCCACCTTGGGAATGTGGACGGTTGATGTTTGAAAAAAAGGTGGGTTGATACTTGAGAGAGTGATGCTTACTCTTAAAACGTCCAACTCCGAAGAGAGAAGAAAACGGCTAGAAGTGGAGCCACCAATCAAAGGGCAGGAAGTCATATGTAGAGGAGTCGAGGACAGTTCTAGAAAACTCATCTAAAAGGCTTGTCTAAGAAAACTGCCCCACCAAAGCTGGCAATCAGCCTTGACTCCTCTCACACCCCTGCTGGGTCCTATCAGCAGAGCCGCAGTATGAACGTGGCAAGGCCTCCCCACTCCAGCCCAGGCTGCCACCCCGTCCAGATTATTCTGGATTATTGCAGAAGCTTTCCTCCTGGTCTTTCTTCCTCCACATTGACCCTCCTGCAATCTATCCCTCTATCAAGAAATCACAGTTGGGGTCGGCACCTGTGGCTCAAAGGAGTAGGGCACCGGCCCCATATACCGGAGGTGGCAGGTACAAATGGCAAGAAAGAAAGAAAGAAAGAAAGAAAGAAAGAAAGAAAGAAAGAAAGAAAGAAAGAAAGAAAGAAAGAAAGAAAGAAAGAAAGAAAGAAAGAAAGAAAGAAAGAAAGAAAGAAAGAGAAAAGAAATCACAGTTGGATCTGTTAAAACCCAAATTAGATGATGTCATGTCTGTTCAAGCACTCCAATGAGAGTAAACGGCAAAGATCTTATAATCCCGTCCCTGCCCACCACTTCACCAAATGCCTCTCCCAGACGCTTCCTCTTTCTCCCTGCTGAGGTGCAGTGATCTGCTGGCCATCGCTCACACACCAGCAAGTTACTACTTACTGCTCCTGTTTCCAGACTATTTTTCTCCCAGATATCTGTGGGTTCCCTCTAGTTCCTTCTTTCAGGCCTTTGCTCAGAGCCCATCTTCACAATGAGGTTTTCCCTGGCACATTGTAGCAAAGCCTTCCCTCTTATCACTACCAGACAAATGACATATTGACGTATGCATTTATACATGTCCACAGACAGGTGTGCATACACGTAGTATGTGTGCATGTATTAAAGTGTGCGTGTGTCGAGTCTGTTTCTCCCATCACGGGGACAGAGTCTGCCTATGTGGTGTTCACTGCTGTGCCCCCAGCAGCAAGAATGGTGCCTGGCACAAAACAAACTCTTAATAAATATTTATTGACTACATCAATGAATAGCTTGATTTTATCTTTAATATGCTTTCCTCTGGGAAAGAAGACATGCAAAATTCTCTTTCTGCGAGTCCTTGAGTGTTCAGAGTGGATTGCATTTCATTCTGCTGCAGAAAAAGCAGAAATTGTAAATACTGACTTCTGAGAGATGCTAATAAGTGCTAAGAAAGAAAGAATTCAACGTAAAAGTGAGCACGAAAAGACAGGAGCTGGAGGCAGAGGCCCTGTGTGTATTTAGGAAGACACTGAGGGCTAGGGTCTCTAAGGAGCAGGAGGGCCTGGAAAGCTCTGACCACACCCCGACCCAGTGCTATCCAAAGAAGCAGGCGGTTGTCAGCTCTCCTTCCTGAAAATCCCCAAGCCTCCTCCACTCTCCCTGTTTCTTCTCGCTGACCACAGGACCTTTTACCCGGATTCCAAAGATCTCATTTCCCAGACTTCAGTCTTACCTCTTCTTTGCCTCTCCCTTACTGGAGAACACATTCTAAAAGGTGAACATGATCATGTCATGTCCTTTCTGAAAACTCTTTGTTAGCATCCCCATTTAGAATAAAATTCAAATTCTTAATATATTTCATAAGAGTTTTCAACTTCATCCCTCACTGTGGCTCCAGTTTTTTATGCTCCTTAGCTGTGCCACATATTTTCCAGTTGCTGGGCCTTTATGAGCATCTATCTCTCTCCAGCCCCAGTTCTTAACCCCTGTTCATCTTCTGTATTGATGTTTGGACGAGAAGCCTTCTGCTAATTTGGGCTAGGCATCCCCATAAGGCTCCTGGAGCATCCTTCATGCGGTGCAGATCACATGTAATGCATGGTACCATAATCGCATGTTTACTTATCCTTCTTTGCTCTGGGATATGAGTTTCTTTTTCTTTTGTGTGGGAGTTGTTTCCTTTAATTTTTTTAATTGACAGAAACTGTATATAATTATCATATACATCACGTTTAAAATATGCAAATATTGTAGGATGGCTAAATCAAGTTAATTAACATGTGCATTACCTCATGTACTTATTTTTGTGGTGAGAATTCTTAAAATCTCTCTTAAAATTTTTAAGAATATAGTATGTTGTTATTAACTATAGCCACCATGTCAAGACCATACATGTCTCCAATTTATTTCTCCTATCTGAAATTTAATTTCATATAGCCAAAATCTCCCTAAGCCCCCACCCCCAGATTCTACTAATCACTATTATACTTTGTGTCCAGGAATTCCACTTTGTTTAGATTCCTCATATAAGTGAGGTCATGTGATATTTGTTCTTCGGTGCCTGGTTTATTCCATTTAATAGGAATACCCTCCCTGTTAATCCCTGTTGATGCAAATACAGAGATTTCTGCCTTTTTTAAAGGCTTAATAGAATTCCAATGTGTATGTGTGTCTGTGTGTGTGTATCACATTTTCCCCCCCTACCTTTCTTTATTCTTTTGTTCTGGATGCTTCTCTTGCCTATTGTGAATAATGCTGCAGTGAATATGGGAGAATAGTTGGGTCTTCAACATACTGATTTCGTTTCCTCTGGATGTATAATCAGCAGTAGGATTGCTGGATCATGTGGTAGTTCTGTTTTTTAATTATTGAGGAATTTCTATACTGTTTCTGATAAAGGCAATACTAATCAACATTCCCACCAACACTGTTCAAGAATTTTCTTTCTTCCATATCCTCACAAACACTTGTTATCTTTTTTTTTTTTTTTTTTTTAATAAAAACCATTCTAACAGGTATGAGGTGATATCTCTCTGTGATTTTACTTTGCATTTCCTTAATGATTAGTGATGTCGATAATTTCTTCATATACTTGTTGGCCACCTATATGCCACTTTTGAGAGCTATCTCATCAGATTTTTTACAGTTTTTAAAATTTTTTTTTTTTTTTTGGTTGTTGTTGTTACTATTGAATTGTTTGAGTTCATTGCATATTTTGAATATTAACCTCTTAACAGATGTATGGTGAGTAAATATATTCTCCTATTCCATAGGTTTTCTCTTCACTCTGTTGGTTCTTTCCTTGGCTGTGCAGCAGTTACTTAGTTTGATATAATTCCATTTGTCTATTTTTTTAATTGTTGAATCATATTTGTGCATACTAGTGCAATCAAGGGGTACAATGTGCTGGTTTCATATACAATCTGAAATATTCTCATCACACTGATCAACGTAGCCTTCATGGCATTTTCTGAGTTATTGTATGTAGACATTTGTATTCTGCATTTAGTAGGTTCGCCTGTAACCATTCTAAGATGCACCATAGGTGTGGCCCCACCCATTACCCTCCCTCCACCCTAACCTCCCACCTCCCTTCCTCTCCCTTGGCCCTTTCCTCATATTCTTGTGCTATAGTTGGGTTATAGCCTTCACGTGAAAACTATAAATTAGCTTCATAGTAGGGCTGAGTACATTGGATAATTTTTCTTCCATTCTTGAGATACTTTGCTAAGAAGAATATGTTCCAGCTCCATCCATGTAAACATTAAACTTTTACTTTCCATGAAAGAAATAAAGTTTCCATCTTTCTTTAAGGCTGCATAATATTCCATAGTATACATGTACCACAATTTGCTAGTCCATTCATGGGTTGATGGGTGGGCTTCTTCCATGACTTAGCAATTACGAATTGGGGTGCAATAAACCGTCTGGTACAGATGTCTTGGTTATATTGCGATTTTTGGTCTTCTGGGTATATACCTAGTAAAGGAATTATAGGCTCAAATGGCAGGTCTATTTTTAGATCTCTAAGTATTCTCCACACATCCTTCCACAGGGAACATATTAGTGTGCAGTCCCACCAGCAGTGTAGAAGTGTGCCCTTTTCTACACATCCACGCCAACATCTCTGGTTTTGGGATTTTGTTATGTGGGCTACTCTTACTGGGGTTAGGTGATATCTCAAAGTAATTTTGATTTGCATTTCTCTGATGATTAAGGATGATGAGCTTTTTTTCATGTGTCTGTAGATTGTGCATCTTCTTTAGAGCTCTTTAGAACTTTCTCTTCAAGTTCTTTGCTCACCTGAGATGGGATCACTTGTTCTTTTCTTGCTAATATGTTTGAATTCTCTGTGGATTCTGGCTATTAAACCTTTATCAGAGGTATAACCTGCAAATATCTTCTCCCATTCTTAAGGCTGTCTGCTTGCTTTACTTACTATGTTCTTGGCTG
Source organism: Loris lydekkerianus (assembly GCA_963574355.1). Lineage (NCBI taxonomy): Eukaryota > Metazoa > Chordata > Mammalia > Primates > Lorisidae > Loris > Loris lydekkerianus. The sequence continues at coordinate 35,583 of CAUYPK010055158.1, forward strand.
TGCAGAAGTTTTTTAGTTTGATCAGGTCTCAGTAATGTATTTTTGATACTGCTTCAATTGCCTGGGGAGTCCTCCTCATAAAATATTCACCCAGGCCGATTCCTTCAAGAGTTTTCCCTGCACTTTCTCCAAGTATTTTTATTGTTTCATGTCATAAGTTTAAATCTTTTATTCAGTGATAATCTATCTTAATTAATGGTGAAAGGTGTGGGTACAGTTTTACTCTTTTACAGATCACCAGCCAGTTCTCCCAGCACCATTTGTTAAATAGGGAATCTATATAATCTATATAATCTGTATAATTTTTTTAATGTGTTGTTGGATTCTGTTTGTTAGGATCTTATTGAGTATTTTTGCATCAATATTCATTAGTGATATTGTTCTATAATTTTCTTTTCTAGTTGGGTCTTTCCCTGGTTTAGGGATGAAGGTGATGTTTGGTTCGTAGAATGTGTTGGGTAGTATTCCTTCTTTTTCTATATTTTGGAAGAGGTTTAGTAATATAGGTACTAGTTTTTCTTTAAAGATTTGGTAGAATTCTGACATAAAGCCTTTTGGTCCTGGGCTTTTCTTTTTAGGGAGATTTTATATAGTGGATGCTATTTCATAACTTGATATAGGCCTGTTCAACATTTCCACTTCATTCTGGCTAAGTCTTGGTAGGTGGCGTACTTCCAAGTATTGGTCAATGTCTTTCAGATTTTCATATTTCTTAGAGTGAAGTTTCTTGTAATATTCGTTAAGGATTTTTTTAATTTCTGAGGGGTCTGTTGTTATTTCATCTTTACCATTTCTGATTGATGAAATTAGAGATTTTACTCTTTTTTTCCTGGTTAGGTTGGCCAAGGTTTATCTAATTTATTGACCTTTTCAAAAACCAACTTTTGGATTTATTGATCTGTTGTATAATTCTTTTGTTTTCAATTTCATTTAATTCTGCTCTGATTTTTGTTATTTCTTTTCTTCTGCTGGGTTTGTGGTTGGAATGAACTTTCTTCTCCAGTTGCTTGAGATATCCCATTAAGTTATTAACTTCCTTTCTTCCCATTTTCTTGAGGAAGGCTTACAGTGCTATAAATTTCCTTCTTAGGACTGCCTTTGCAGTATACCAGAGGTTCTGATCATTCGTGTCTTCATTGTTCTTTTGTTCCAAAAATCTGGTGATTTCCTTCTTAATCTTGTCTAGAACCCATCTATCCTTAAGCATAAGGTTATTTACCTTCCATGTTCTTGTATGGGTATGCAAATTCCTGTTGTTATTGAGTTCAACTTTTATTCCATGATGGTCTGAGAAGATGCAAGGAATAATTTCTATTTTTTTAAATTTGCTGAGGTTATATTTGTGGCCTAGGATGTGGTCGATTTTGGAGTATGTTCCATGGGATGATGAAAAAAATGTGTATTCAGTTTTGTTGGGATGAAATGTTCTGTAGATGTCTGTTAAGTCCAGATTTTGAATGGTTAAGTTTATTTTTCTTTATTGTTAAATCATAGCTGTGTACATTAGTGCAATCACCTGTACCCATTCTAAGATGCACCATAGATGTGGCCCCACTCATTACCCTCCCTCCACCAAAACCTCCCCCCTCCCTTCCCCTTCCTTGTCCCTTTCCCCATAGTCTTGTGCTATAGTTGGGTTATAGCCTTCATGTGAAAGCTATAATTTAGCTTCATAGTAGGGCTGAGTACATTGGATACTTTTTC
>CAUYPK010055161.1:0-30372 GCA_963574355.1 Loris lydekkerianus
ATATTATTGTTAAAATTATATGCTTTTGTGTGAGTGTTTGTCTGTTTTGGCAGGTCACTGCGTGGTGTGGCTCTCTGACTCTCACAGTTTAAAATTTTGGCTCTTTGTGTCGAACTTGTTCGCCACCCCTGTACTAGACCAAAAGGGGACTGATGTCATTAGTTCTCCAGGAATGGCAGAGATACCTTAGTGATCTCCAGCACAGACAAGTGACCTAAGGATTGGACAGGTTGTGTCCCAGATGTGCTGGTGACTGCTGACCGCAGGATCCATCCCTTTGTCTTGGCCCTAGGCTAGACTCTGGCCCCCTCCCACTTCTCTGGAGATAGGGAGAGAAGCTAAGAAAAGCTGAGGTTGATTTTCCCTCCAACCTGAGGAATGTAGGCACCTAGTCAAAGTTAATTTCACCCAAAGAATATCTTTAAAGTGCTTTTTTCTTGGGATACTTGAATTCCAGGAGGTCAGAGAATTGTCATACCTGTGCCACATTATGTTAATTCAAAGAAGTGCAATCACCTCTTGATAATCTGGCCAATGGAAAAGAATAGCACATAGACACGGAGGCCACTTCTAATCTCAGGTCTCTTTTCCTCCTTTAAGCCTTTCTCTCATTACTTTTCACTAAAGGACTGTCAGAATTTTTTTGATTCCTTTCCCCCACTTTCTCCTGTTGTTAGTTAAAAACCCATGTAGCTACTTTGGAATACAGTCTGGCAGTTTCTTACAAAGTGAAACACATGTATACACTCACTGTATGATCTAGCAATCTTACTCCTAGGTATTTACCCCAAAGAAATGAAAACATATGTCCCCACAAAGACCAGTACTTGAGTGTTCATAGCAACTTTGTTCATAACAGACAAAAAAATGGAAACAACCAGAATGTCCAACGAGTAGATGGAACCCAGATTTGGTTTATCCATGCAAGAGAATGCTACTCAGCAGACTGAAGGAATGAACTATTGTAACCATATGGACGAATCTCAAAAATCTAAAAAATATAATGCCGAGTGAAGGAAGCTAGATACAGAGCACATATTATATGATCCCACTTACATGAAATTTTTTAAAAAGGAAAACTACAGTGATGGAAAGCAGAGTTGTTGCCAGGGGTGATAGGGGGTGGGGCATAACTGTAGAGGGGTGCTGGAATGTTCTGTATTATGAGTGTGGTGATGGCGGCAAGTCTGTACACATTTGTCAGAACTCATCAAATTGTATAAAAGATTGGTGAATTTTATCATCTAAAAATTACCTTAATGCTGTTTGGTCCTTATATAAGGTCCATTGCAAATAAAATCAATAGTTTTTCTCTAAAAAAATAAAAAAATAAAAATTACCCCACAAGAGCTGACAAAAATCATAAGGGAATAAAGATGTGAGTTGTAAGGTATTGGCTAACAGCTTCCTGAACATGTGAGAGACCAGGGAAAAGGACTCCCTGGGCTGTGCGTGTCAGTTTTTCTTTAACACCTTTGATGATTTCACACCCCCCTCCCTCCACTCAACCACACCCCAGTGCTCTAGTCAGAAGGGGCCCTCCTCACCTTCTCAACATCCCTTCTTTCACCGGCGACACCTCACTAGTGTCTGGCTCCAAGTACAGTGTGAGGCGAATGAACATTTCCCCACCTGTCCTCTGCAGTGGGTAGAGGGGCACAGGGCAAGCTTTCCCTCTCTCTTCCACTCTCATGGCTCTGTTGCTCAAGCTGACCTCGGGCAATTTTTGTCACATGTGTATTTGTCAGGGACCTCCAGAGAAACAGACCAGTAGCATCGATCTACCTATCATCTATCTATTGATCTGTTGACAGAGAGATTTTAAGGAATTGGCTCCTATGGTTTTTTGGAGCTGGCAAATTTGAAATCTCCAAGGGATATGAGCAGGCTGAAAATCTGGATAGGAGTTGATACCGCAGTCTTGAGTCCAAAGGCTGAAAACATAGGCAGAATTTCTATGTGGCATTCTAGAGGTCGAATTTCCTCTTCTTGGGGAGGACCTTAGTCTTTGCTCTTAAGACCTTCTACTGAGGTGATGAGGCCCACCCGTATTATGAGGAATACTCCGCTTTACTCAAAGTCTGCTGATTTAAATGCTAACCTATTTACACAGCAACATCTGGACTGGTGTTTGACCAGCAACCCAGAATTGTAACATAGCCAAATTAATATCACAGCGTGGATATTCAGTAGTTCCTTTCTTCCCATTTGAAGGGACGAACAGTGTGGGTTTGGATGCTGGCTCTGTCATTGATTGGCCAGCTGTGTGAGTGTGGGAAAGTTGTTCGTCTCTCTGGGCTCCCATTTCCGTGTTATAAACCAGGAGCAACAATAGGGTTGTTATAGAGATTAAAAGAGTTAATACATTTAAAGAGCCTATAAGGGTAGCCAGCTAGTTACTACCTGGCTAGTTACTAGTTACTATATATGCTAGTTACTATATTCGAAGCACTATTCTAAGCATTTTACACATGTAAACTCATTTCCAAGAAAATTTTCTGTTCATCTCAAATTTACCTTGAAGACTCAAGAAACTCCCCAATCATGGACAGTGAATGACTTGACTCAAGTAGGGGGCAGGGCTGGAGAGCCATAACATTTTAAGTAAATTGGATAAGATAAAGAAACAGGAGTTCCAAGTCAAATGTTCACAAATATATCCAGACCTTTCTACTACTTACTTATCAGCATTTAATCAAGTCCTAGCATTTAAAATTATTTTTAAAAGCTTCTAGCTCAATAGTATTCTTGCTTTACTGTTTTATTTAATCAGTGGTTTGGCAGAACTCTTAGATTTTTTTTTCTTTTTTTTTTTTTTGTACATAAATAGCATTTCTCATACATTATACTTTAAACGTGTCTGTGGGCTGGTGGAATCCCAGTTACCACTGATCACATTTCTGTGAGAAAAAATATTCCAAGCTCAAGCAAATTACTTACAAACAGACTTTTAGTAAATAATCTGTCTCTAATTTAAGGACTGTCTATTTTAAATAGAGACAATGTAATGAAGTTGTTCAGGGTAGAGGCTCTGTAGCTTTTAAATAGCCACAAATGTGACTCCCTGCCCAGTTATCTGCAGCAATATCACTATGGGAAAATTCTTTACACCCCTCAAAGCTTCATTTTCTCAACTCAGTAATGAAGATAAAAAATAATGCTTCATAGATTTACTGTAAGGATATAATAAATTAAATCATACATAAAGAGTGTTTAATAAATGAAATTACTTCACTCTAGAAGTCATCTCATAATATTCATAACATTTCAATTATTTGGTACCAAATAGCCTTATACTTTGCTTTAAAAAAGACAAAAATAAGGTTAGAGGCAGTTAAATCAGGTCGAGGTCCAATATCACCAGCTCATTAACCAAGAATCTAACTATTATTCTTCACCGCCCACCATAGCACCAATGATGGGTAAGATTCCCAAAGCGGGGACAACCTAAGACAGGATATGGAGAGGCTGCATGGTGGATTACATTCATAGTACCCAAAGACGGGTAAGATCACTCTGCATTTAGTCAACCTAGGACAGGGACCAAACCATTGATGTTTGTATCCCCATGACGGGTAAGACTGAAACTGCAAGAGCAGGCAACCTAAGACAGGGGCTATGTTTTTCCGCCATACAAAAAACAAAAGAGGGAATTGTTGGGCCCTGCCATGTGCCTAAGGCCTAGTGCAATTTCCCGAGCCTGACTAGAAGTAGATCCATCCAGCTACTTCTGCGTAGCAATGACTCAGCAAGGCCCGGCCTGAAACTGCCTCTACCTAGATACAGCCCATGTGGTACCATGCCATTGGGCCAACCCTGTCATGCACCTCTTCCCCCGCCTTCTTTCCCCGCCCCTTCCCCACGCTCTATATAAGCTGCTGCTTGACGTAATAAAGTTGAGTTCCTGCTTAAAAAAAAAAAAAAAAGAAATGAAATCAGAAAGGAAGAGCAAAGAGAAGGAAGGAGGGAGGGGAGTGGGGCTTTGGTGTGTGCCATACCTTTTGGGCGCAAGATACGACTGTAAGAGAGACTTTACCTAAAAAATGCAATCAGTGTAACCTGTTTTATTGTACCCTCAATGAATCCCCAACAATAAAAAATAAAGGAAAAAAAAATACTAAAGGCCTCGTTCCTTATGTTGACCACCTCTGTATGTAGGCTGTTTATACAGTCCCTTGGGTGGTCAACTTACAGAGGTTCTACTGTAAAATGTATGATATACTAGTTTTCAAAGTGAGTTCTCAGTCAGCATCATTAGAATCAGAGAACTTCTTAGAAATGCACATTTTGGGGCCCTCCCCTAGAACTACTGAGGCAGCGCTCTGGAGTGGGCCCAGCTGATTGTCCTGGGAAGTGAGCCCTGCAGGGGACCCTGGCAGGGACCCAGACTTAGGACCCACTGATACAGTGTTTCAGTGGTAGTATTTTAGGAAATACTAAAGTGGGAAATGGGGTGGAGTACCAGAATGGGGAGGCAGGTTGTGAGTTTAAATAGGGTGGTCAAAAAGCCTTACCTGTGTCTGGGCACCCGTAACTCAGTGGGTAGGGTGCCAGCCACATACACCGGGGCTGGCAGGTTTGAACCCTGCCCTGGCCTGCTAAACAACAATAACAATTGCATCAAAAACCAAAAAATAGCCAAGTGTTGTGGCGGGCACCTGTAGTCCCAGCTACTTGGGAGGCTGAGGCAAGAGAATCACTTAAGCCCAAGAGTTTGAGGTTGCTGTGAGCTGTGACACCATAGCACTCTACCGGGGGTAACATAGTGAGACTCTGTCTCAAAAAAAAAAAAAAAAAAGCTTTACCCGAAGGCTCAAAGACATGAAGATGAGGAACGGGACCTCCAGGGCGTTCAAGGGAGGCATTTTCTTGACAAGTGACAAACGCAAAGCGACTGGGGCAGGAGCAGGCCAGGGTGTTCAGAGGAGAGCAGGTGTCCTGACGTGAGCAAGGCGGAGAGAGCAGAGAGGAGGCAGGAGAGGCCGGGGGGCTGCAGACTGTGCAGGGACTGGCAAGTCATTGCCAAGAGTGTGACACTTACATACGGACCCTCACAATTCTACCAAAAACACTCCACATTTTCCTGAGTGAGCTAGAGCCCTCCTCACCCCCAGGTTCACTGGCCCTACCTCCCTTCTGTGGTTCTAGCCACCTGAGCCACTTCCGTCTCTTCCTTGGGCTTCTCCATCTGTGCTGTCAGAATACATCTCTCCCATGCCCAACTTCCACGAGCACCTCCGTTTATCCCGCATACGCTGCCTGAATACAGGGTTAGGATTGTGTCTGTTGGAACCAAAACTCAGTCTTTTTCCTCCTTTATTCCCGCCGCCAATGACAATGTCTGCGCGTTGCATCTGCCCCATAATATTTACTGAACTTGCTCTCTCAGGGTGCCAGGATGGAAACCAACTCATCACTGGCACTCAAATATTACAAATGCTGCCAATGATTCTGAAATCCCCTCTGTCACAGGTAATGAGAAAAGAAGCTCACAGATTTATTCCCAAACCATCAAAGCATTTTGGATGCAGTTTAGAGTTTGACTTAGAACCAGTACAGATGCTTCCTGTTTCCAGCTGCTCTCCCTTTGTGCCTAATGGCCTGAATAGTACTGGCTGGCCGCTGCTCTGAATATTGACAGAGAGCATCATCAATTTACTGCTAGCCTCAGGCCAAACAGACCAAGTTGGCAGGAGGCATGAAAATGATCAGTTACCATCAGTCAGAGCTGGGTTTGAATTCTAGCTCCACCACCACAGGAGCTCTTAATTCTCCCTCCCTCCCTCCCTCCCTCTCTCCCTCCTTCCCTCCCTGCCCTTCCTCCTCCCTCCCTTCCTTCCTCTCTCTCTCCCTTCCTTCCTTTCTTTTTTTTAATATCATGAATCCCTTTACCAGCTGAGTTTGAAGTGTATGCACTATTTCCTAGTACATGAATAAAACTTCTAAGTGCATAAAACAAAGTATATAAGATTGCAGAGGAAATAAATTTCATTGAAATAATGTTAAAAGTTATCAAAATATTTTTAAACATTGCGCAATAGTAATATTTCTGCCTTTTAATTAGTGCATTAAGTAATCAGACGGAGAGGCAGTTTTCTTAAGTACCAAAATTTTAATGTAATGACAAGTATAATGATATTTTGAGATATTCACAACTGTAATATGATGAGAAATTATATGCAACTCCTATTACTGACATAGATACAGGAACTACAATTACTTCAGTATTTTGTGGCTTCCAGTTATAATTGAAGGAAATGCCAGATTTTAGTCCGACTCTTTGTCTATTTGTTCAAGGTTAGTGAGAGAAAAAAAGATTTTTTTCCTATCCTGTTTCATCCTGAATTCTGCACGAATACCTCATAATAACACCAGCATATAACTTGAGACAAACTACTTTCTTTATCTCTCTAAATTTCAGTATCTTTATCTGAAAAGGATGCTTAATAGATGTCAACTATCATTATTTACAACAGCAGTGATAGTAATAAGGATTTCCCATAAATATTCTGTGATATACTCTGGGTCACTTCTTGGTGATAACCAGAGTCAGTTTCATAATTTGACCCAGTAGGAGGTCATTCTTTTAAGTTGAGGACTCCTCCCAAAATGTCCCATGTAGGCTTAAGATATCACCTGTAATGCCTAGGGAATGAAATACTTTCAACTTAAAGAAACTCCTAACAAAAAGTAAGTACGCCTGACAACTATTGGCCTAAACCCTAGTCATGCCCCGCTATAGTCCTAAGTTAGAACGCAAGATGTTTGCTAGCCCAGGAGAAAAAGTGGGAAAACAGGATGAGATACTTGGGACAATCTGCCCCCTCTTTTTACAGAGGACCCTTTTCCCCTTAATTTATCTTACTTATTTTCATTTCAGATTAATATGAGGGTACAAACGTTTAGGTTACATTATTTTCATTTTTAAGGTAAAGGTCCAAGTCTTAGCTGAGCCCTTCACCAGGGGGCGTGCTGAACACCCTCACATAGCGCACAGCAGTGAGATCCCACCAATCGCCCTCCCTCCTCCCTGCGCCCTCTCTTTTCTCTCCCCTCTTTCCTTGCTAGACTATACTTGTGTTTTTTCTTTCTTGCGGGTATGCAGTTGTTTATGTTTTGGTTTCATATTAGTATGGAGGGCTTCGGATACATTTTTTCCTATTCTTGCGATATTTTAGGAAGAAAAATGTGTTTCAACTCCATCCAGGTAAACACCAGACGTAAAGTCTCCAAGAGGACCCCTCAAGGGAACTAAATTGTTTGCCAAACAAGATCATACCTAGTTCATAGTCATGAACTCAAAGACGATTTTCCTAAAGCTCAGCAACATGTTTGGTTATAATTTGCATGTACCTATACGAACTGTTCTAGTTCATTCGCCTGTTAATTTCCATCTTAAAATTTGTATCTTTAAGTGACAGTAAGTTGTTTTTCAAGCACTTAGGAGACGGGTACCTTCCTCTCACCCCTCTGGACAGGTCTCTTCACAGACCTTGCAGTGTCTTCAAGCTCTGTGGTGTAATAACTTCTCAAACTTCCACTCGTGCTAGAATCACCTGGAGAAACCATTAAAACACAGACTGCTGGGCCTACCCACACAGGTTCTGATTCAGGGGCTAAGGAGGGGCCTGAAAATTTACATTTCTAATAAGCTTTTAGGCTTTGTTTTGTTTTTTTTAACTCTGTTGGGCCCAGTTTTTCTTATTAAACCTGGATAATGATCCCTTCTTTCTAGGATTGGTGAACAGATTAGAAATAGATATAAATATATTCAAAATACTAAGCTCCTGGCAGAAATGTGTAACTATTAATTCCCATGATGTGGCATTGTTATGGAGAGAAGGGATTGATTTCAGAGGAAGCTGGCTGGAAATGATACAAAGCAGTCTTGAAGAAGCAAGAGAAATTAGCAGAGTATTCCCAGCATAAAATACAGTGTATAAAGTTTGTGTGTATAAAAAAGCATCGCTAATTCAGAAAGCTGCCAGAAGCTAAAGTAAGTACCTGGGTCATTATCTACATAGGCAGGACTTGATAATAAGGGCCCTCTGTACTACAGTAAAAAGTTTTAACTCCGTTCTAAAGAAGATAGGAAACTATTGAAGTTTTTAAGCAGGCCAGTAACATGAAGCAGGGACAGAGGGAGAGGAAGGGCTCTAGGCTGGGGCCCAAATCCCTGTCTTAAGTTTATGTGTAAGTGATGATAACCTGTCTCGTCTTTGAAATCCAACTCACAACTCTCCAGAAGAAAAAGCTGGCTGGGGAAGAAGATAATGAGTTACATTTTGGATATGTTAAATTCAAAGCACTTGTAAGACACCCACAAAGGTGAATTAGATAAGCGAACCTAGAAGTCTTAGACAAATATTGCAATATGAAGTCAGAAGACCCCAGCACATACTGAGGTGATCCACAGGGAGAGATGAGGTAACTCAAGGAAGGTTCAGCCTGAGAGAAGACCTGAGGACAGAATTCTGGAGAACAATCCAAGAGCAATCTCCAAGACAGCGTAAGTCAAGGTTAATGATAGCAGGCAGGTCCCTTGTTTCCTATTCTCATAATATCTGCATGTAAAAAACTTCTGGTTCAAAAGAACATCCAGGTCAGCCTTGGTCAGTGGGACCCACAACATCCAACCCAGCACTCCAGTGGGGGAAGCAATGCAGAGAAACATCACAAACAGGCCACAGGGCGTTAGAAGGGAAAAGGCCTGCTGATGGCCACTGGGGGGATGTGATCCCCAGACTTCCTTCCTTGATTTTCAGTTGCCACAGTTCCAAGAAAGGAGTCCTGGAACTGCCCCATTGGGCATCCTCTAAAGAGGGTCTCTCCTCCAAGAATTTTTGCAAGAGTGATAGCCCTAGACTTGTCACTCTTAACAAAAATAAATGCTATCCACCCTCTTCATTTTTTCTTTTCTTTTTTTTGGCCGGGGTTGGTTTGAACCCGCCACCTCTGGCATATGGAGCCAGCGCCCTACCTCTTTGAGCCACAGTTGCCGCCCAATTCACCCTCTTCATAAGACAAATAAAATACCAACGTAGGGATCCTATTTCCTACTGTCAAAGCCATCACTCTGCACTTGGCCAAACCACCACAAACAGGCTGGATCTCATATCAGGCAGCCCTGAACTTTCTAGAGGAGTTTTTTCCAGTTTGTGATTATTCCTCAGAATATTAAGGCTTTAGCTCTGGGCCTATAGAGGTCATCTCCCAAGGCAATGACCCTGAACATGTATCTTTCCTGCCACAGGCTCTGCCACAGTCTGACCCACAGGAGGACAATCCAGATCATGCCTTGTGAGCCCAGGGAGGAATGAAATGCACACTCATGGAAAGCTAGAAGGGAGCTTGGGCTCTTTCTCTGCAACAGGATGACAGAAAAGCAACTGGAGTGTTTCTAGGGGGGAGGATGATGCCCACCTTCTGTAGGAGAATCACGATTAGAAGACAATCCAAGGATATCTGTGTGCAACCTGTCTCGCCTTTAGGAGACCCAATGTTTCTAAAAACGTTTCTGCATTCATGCAGGACATTTTTTTCTCACTTTAGGGATTATATTATGCACAAATGAGGCACACCTGCATCAAGCCCTCGCCACCTCCAAGGAATGAATAAGCTTTCATTATCTTCAAAGACGTTTTCTTAGGAAGAAAAGCAGGGGGCCTGATTTTCGAGAGAATATAGCCCCCTATTCTGATTTCATGGAGATGAGGGCTAAGGGCTGGAGGTTCGGGAAGGGGACTGAGGCTTTGATAGGATTGTCACAGGCTAAGAAAACACAGGAAATGGTTAATCAGAAGGAACCAGAAAACAGCGTAGGGAGGGAAATCTGATCTCCGTAAACCTATCTTTATTATAACTGAAGGAGGGTAGGGCAGGGAGGAGCAAATCTGAAACCACCAGACTGTTGAAACAGAACTGTAACAGGGCAAAAAGGCTTCCTCAGGACAGAGATGGCCTGTCTGGCTCTCAGTAAACACCTGTGCTGGCCCGGAGCCACGGTATTCAGGTGCTTAAGTACCTCAGTCTGGAACATACTATTCTCAGAGACTGTACCTGTGAACTTTCTAGAGGAGTTTGTTCCAGTTTGTGATTATTCCTCAGAATGTTAAGGCTTTGGCTCTGGGCCTATAGAGGTCATCTCCCAAGGCAATGCCCCATCAAAAGGAGAAAGGAGAGAAAACCCTAACTGGCCTAGGAGAGCTCCAAGTGGGCTGGGATGGGTGGGTGGGGGTATTTTATTGAGAGCTGAAGCTGAATCATGGCCCCTCCACTTTCCTTTCTGTCCCTTGAAGTTACCTGGTGGATAAGACCATCTATTCTACCAATCAAAGGCTGAATTTCAAGGCCCAGGTCAACTGGTAAGAAAATCTTTCACTTGTGCTATTTTAAAAAGTAAATACCACAGTAGAACTGCTGCAAGTTGACCACCCAAGGGACTGTAACACACTGGTCAATGTACAGAGGTGGTCAACACAGGAATTAGGAACTAGGCCTACTCTACTGATATGTACATGTGGTGCATGTCCAGTCTATGAAAATTAGGTCAACTTCAGGAGGTGGTCAATGGAGGAAGGTAGTCAGCTATGGAGAATCTACTGTATGTCTTTACAGAGGGGGGGGATTCCTTTTACAAGCCCCCCAACCCAAGTATGGAGATGGAAAAGGTGCTGTTCTCTGATGCAAATGCTGGTTAAATACTCAGTGGTTGTATAGGTGAGAACACACTTTGGTGGGGTTGGGGCAGTGGTGCTGTTTATTGGTTTACCATGACACATTTGCCAAAGGACACTGACACAGAGACAGCTGTAGAAGAGCACAGCCCCTCTGCTGCACCAGGAAACCGGTTCTCATGACCTCCTTTGCTCAGCATCTCCTGCTCCTTCCAAGACCTCTTCTGGAACATCTCCTGGGACCCCTGCGCTCCCCCATGCTCAGTTCAGAAACACTTGATCAATATCACTAAGGGTCTGCTCCCAGCTGCAATTCCCACCCAAGATTTGGCTCACTGAGCAGACAGGCTGACTTCTCAGCTCAGCCCAGCACATCTCAGCTGACTTCCAGAGCACACATGCTTCTCCACGGTACTGGGAGGCCTTGGAAAGGAGCTCCCTTTAGTCAACAGCAGCTCCCATCCCAAGCAGGGCCTACTGGTGCGTCTCTTGGTACCTGCATTTTACAAGTCCCAAGCCAGTAAGAGTCTCACTGGGCTATGCCCTTGGACTTCCTTTGATATTCATTGTCAGTATAAATAATGCCTAAATTAATCTTCTCTAGACTGAATATGTCCTTAATACTTACACTAGAAACTAATTAATGCATTCCAATTTGAGAAAAAGAGAAAGGTTACCTTATTTCTAAACATCTTGTATCAACACCCACTTTAGGTTCTGTACTTGCCACTCCTGAATAATTAAAAGTCAAGGTCACCCATGTCACTGAAGAAGCCTATAATTAACATTGAAGCATAAGCATTAGACTCTCTCAATTGCCTCAGACTGTTCTTAAAAGGGTGGTGAGAGAGAGAGAGAGAGGACTTGGCCTAATTTTTATCTAGGAAAAACAGCCTTTAGCAGTTCTATAACTTTTCCTTTTATAAAAAGATAAAAACATGTTTAAGGTAAACTCTCACTGATTAAATAGCACAGCCATTCCCTAGATGGATAGTACAAGGTTTTGAGACAGTAATGATGTCATGATTCCACATGATAGATAACGGAAGGAAATTCAGATGTATTCAGACATTAGAAAAATTCTATACCCACACTTCACAAGTAGGGAAAGTAAGGCCCCGGGGGTAAAGAAACTGTCTTTGTCACAAAGCTAGCTCACAGACTGAAAGAAGAACCTCGTGTTGATGACTCCAAACTCAGTGCTTTCCCCACCAGGTCACGTAGCAACTGCAGAGATCAGGAAACACCTCTCAGAACTGGTGTTTTGCTTCTAGTGCATTCTAAATTATGTTCATCAGACCTACTTAAGTGCACTCGCAGGGAAAGCCCGCATTAGTTATGTCTCAAACACATTTCTTATGAAAGGAATTACCCTTAGGCTTCCAAATGTCTCCCTTATTTGTTGGGCTCCATGGATAAGCAGGAAAGATTGGGCTATTTGTGAAAAGCCTAAGAGTGGGCAGAAGAACAGAATGACGGGCTTGAACTCTAATGGGAAGGAGATAGCTCGGACAGCCTCATGACTCTAATGGGTCCCGAACTCTAATGGGAAGGAGATAGCAGGGACTCTCAACCTTGGACTCATCAGAATCACTCAGAGAGATTTTCAAAAGTATCATGCCAAGCTGCACATCCATAGATTCTGATTTATGAGGCCTGGGCTGGGACCAAGGCTCCACTGGCATTTTCCATTTTCCTTTGGTGATATGAAGATAGGGTTGAGATCCACTGGAAAGCAAAGCATTGGTGTCAGATGGAGCCGGGCTTAAAACTCAACCCTGACTCATCTGTTCTCTCTCAAGTTCTCCAAGTATGAAAAATAAAAAATCTTCCATTGTGTTGCTGTGAGTGTTACCTTAGATTAGTATATAGAGCACATGGTAGTTTCCCAATAAATTTGACCCTTCTTTCCTCTCTACCTTTAGTGGCAAAGCAAAGAAGTAGCCTGAAATTACCCAGAGAAGGAGGAAAGATGATGGGGCCCAGCATGGCCCAGAGCGTGGGGTACAGGATCAGGATCTCAGAATTCCTCCCTGAGCTCTGCTCTCCCCTGTCCTGCTGGAATAAATATTCATGTAAATCAATGGCTGGCACACTTAATCCCCCAGGATGTGGTTCTGTCTGCTCAGTGATTTTGTTGAGGTTGGGCTGCTCCTGTGTCCCCTTTTCTTTGTGCAGGTTTTGTGCTTGTGCACATCAAGCCGTCAGAAGAGCCTTTTAGGGATAGGGTGAAGGCAGACAGAGACCAGCTGGGGCAGAGACATCTCTGCTGTCTGTCACACACACTTTGCTCCACCTCCACCTGCGTGACACAATCTCGGCAAGCCAGCTCTTATAAAATGCCTCAGGTGACGGAGAAGTCAGCACAGTCCTTCCCGGGAGGTCAGTTGCCATTTCCACTCTCTGAACACTGAGCACATGGAGAAAGTCCTGGTGTCATGGGGAGCAGAGCATGGAGCTGGAGGAAATAGTAACAATCGATGCTTTGGGTTCTTGGAACCACCCAGTGAACAAAAGCAAAACCAGGTTTGGTTTTTGTCTTCGTTCCTCTTGTACCTTCGTTAGCTTGTGCGCTGGAGTTAAGCTTGACTCTCTCACTGCCCAGACTCTAGATCCCCTGCTGGCACCCTGGCCCATCACTGCTTGGCATCAGCCTGTGTTCAGCGGCAGCCCAGGAGCGCCCCAGCCCCACGCCGTCAAGGCGGCTCTGCTCCGTGGTGGAATGTGTGCTCTCCTTGTGCCTGCCTTTACGTAACGCTCTTACCCGGGCCCTGGCTCCCTGGCTATCAGGCTTTTTTCCGTTACCCTCACCCTTCGATGTTCACATTCTCACGATCAAAGACTGGGTTTCCCAATGTTCTGGCTGTAGGAATCCACCTCACACAGGAAGCTTTGTCCCCCATAGGCCACAGGTCAGTTTAGGCGGGAAGCATTGCAGGAGTGAGGTGCATGGAGGTGATGGTGGCCTTTGCTACAGCCCACGGCTTCTTTATACAGTTGCTCAGGGAGCTTCCAGGCCACCCTCCAGCTGCCTCTTGCTGCTGTTACTGTGGGCAATTCTCTCCATTGCTGCCTAGAACATTCAAATGGGCAAGATGACTCCAGGTGTCCCAGGGGTCCCTGGCCTTCCTGTCCTCTCCCAGAACCTCCCACACCCTTTCCCCGCAGTCATCAAGCACATGAACCATTCAAGTGTGCAACTATTTTTACTAAAGCATGAAGGATTCTCAGGGCACAAACTATACTTAGCAGAGGTTAAAGTTCACCTTATGCAATCAGCGGTGCAGGCATATAAATCATTAAACAGCCTGTCCTGGGCTGTTCCTGTCCTCCCTCCTCTGCAAACTGACTCTTCCAGTCCTAACCCTCCTCCTTGCAATTCAGCCTATATGTGCCCCAAGGCCTTTGTTCTCTGCAAGAAACAAAGTCCTTTTTTTTTTCAGGCCTCAAATCGCTCCCTCAGCCTCAGAGAGAGATTTCCTTATGGTCATCAGAACCTCTGATTTAGCAGGAATCTGTGAAGGAATGTTAAATGGAGCCTTTCCAGAGTGGGAAAAGCTTAAAATGCAAACTCTACCCCCAGAGGCTCAAAGTGATACTCGTGGACAGCTGCAGTTGTCTTTTCAGACCTGGGTAGTCAGAAGGAATCATGTGCGAGGGTGTCCCAGCTGAAGACAGTCCTCTCGCCTGGGTACATCCCCTTCCTGGGCAGCTGGCATCCTACAACTAGTCAGAGTTGGGTTAGGAAAGCAAGGCCCTCAGCACCATAGCCCGGGACAACTCTAAGGCCCAACTGCTTCCCTGTCTCTTCCACTCTGGGGAACCCCAAGAGTCTCCCCAATATCCCCTTGCATCCATCCCATCCCCACCTCAAAGTCAACCTGAGACAAAGACCAGAAGAACTTAGCAACTCCACTTAAAGGATGGAACATTCCCAGGTCTTTTTCTTTGCCGATGAGCTAGAAGGTGTTCTCCTCTTCATTTTTATGCTGAAATTAACACCCTCGCACATGATTCCTTCTGATACCTGGGTCTGAAAAGACAACTGCAGCTGTCCACAAGTGTCACTTGCTGCCATTAACAGTAAATCTATTAAAACACCAGTGATAAATGCTTGTGTCTTGGCTCTATCCCACCACCCAGCAGGGCCAGGGTCACTGCTGAGTGTGTGGGAAAGGCGGGATCTCTGTTCTCATCCCAGACCAACCGCATTAGAGTGCATTTTAATAAGACCTGCAGATGATGATTCCTATACATATTTATGTTTGTTCAGCACTGGCCTACATGACAATTAGGTGAGAAATAATTAAACAGAAATGTTTACCATAGCTTAGAAAAAACATTCAGGGTCCCCTTCTCTCTGCCCTGTGGGAGCAATCTGTTTTTAGTTCAGGAGTTATTGTTCATTATAAAAGGGGAGTTAAAAACCCATTATTCTGCCACAGAGAAGTCACAAACAAAAGGGCAGAAAACAGAAGCAGATGGTCAGGTAGCAAACTGCTCAGGTGAGGGACCTACGCTGCAAGGTTAAGCTAATAGGAAAGAAGCTGTAAGAGAGAAATCCGTGAAGAAAGCACCAGCATTTTTCAGAGCATGAAGGAAAGTGAAAAGCTTCCTTTGCAATACAGGAGATTAACTTTAAACACAAGCAGTGACTTAGAACTTTCCCAATTGACAATAAGGAACTCCGTATTAGAAAGGTTTCTCAGGGTTCAGACACGCATGTATGGGCAGGCAAGAGGACAAACTCGCGCCTGAACAAACTCCATTCGCTCAGCCGTACCATGTAAAGATCTTGCCAGTGCTTCAGAGAGGAGAAACTAGGGTAGCGCATTCTAGAAGGGCAGTAGTTTGTTGTGGTAGCAGCACAGTAGTTTGTTGTGGCAGAATTGTGAAGGTATAACAAAACGCTTCCACAATTCAACCCACGGGGGGAGTTAGTCATTCTCAGCAGGTCCCTCTGCTGCTCATAAAACACTGCATGGCACTGTCTATACAGATGGATATAGAGACAGAGTTTAATCTCTATGTGGTTCTTCCCTAAACGTCCCAGCGCACACAGTAGGTGAGGACAGGTAAGCAGCTCCCACACGGAAGGGTGCTCCACCAGGACTCACACGTGTCGGCTGTGGACCACTCTGATTCAAGGGCAACAAGAAAAATGGAGCCACAGTGAGACCACGGTGTAGCCAGCTCTGGTAGAACAGAAACCCTGAGGGGAAGTGTGAGTGTCAGCTACCAAGAGTAGAGGCCGGGGGGTGGGGGGGCTTCTGGTTCTGGGTGAAATAAACATATCCCACCTGTTCCTTGCACTGAATGCAGCAATAAAACCTGAACAGAACATGTGGCATGACTATTTGATGACTCTGAAAAAGAAATGGTAGCAAATGGCTTGGGAAAAATGACCAGAATTCAAAGTGACACTGAATGGACAGGGAGTGTTCCATTTGTCCTCCAGTCCCCACCCCCGCCTGCCTGGGTTTGGGGCAGCCCCAAATTCAGAAGTGAACACCAGGCACGGGTGGGAAGAGTGCCCTCTGGTTCTGGCTCAAGGTCCAGTTAATGCTCAGAGAGAGTGGAAGAAATCCCCTTTTTTGTTTCTTTTCTCTATTCTTTCACATCTTGATCTCAGGCCATCCTGTGGAACCTGTCCACTCTAACTGGAGGAGCAGTGGTCCCAAGGGCATGGGGAAAATGCCCATTCCTTTTTTCTCTATGTTCTCCCACTATCTGGCCTCAAGCGTGGCAGCTTTTATAGGAAGTGTGCAGCACAGCAGGGTAGAGAAAGCACCAGCTTTCTGGCCAGAGGGTGGGGAAGGGGAACCCTGGAAAACTGCAAAGGACTGGGGAGAGCACAAAACACAAAGAATTCAGGAAAGGGGCCCCATAAAGTTGTTTGTAAACTCCCAGCTCAGTCCTGTACCTGCATGTGTGGATCTGATCCTGAGCAGCTCGCCAAAGTACAAGAAATGAACAGACCCAGGTCCCAGCCTGGTCACCCAGCGACACACACATGGGAAAGCTGAGTAGCTGCAGAAGCCCGGAAAACAAAATTGACACTGAAACCATGACTCACAGAAGGCTGCAAAATTTTAGTGAAATTGCCTGTTAAAGCATAAATATTAACATTCACATAGACTGTATTAATAAGCAAAAACCAGAATCTCATAATAGTCAAAATATTCAGGACACAATGCAAAATTACTCAGCATATTAGCTTTTTTATTGTTACTGAAACAAATGACCACAAACTTAGAGGCTTAAAGTTTTGTAGGGTAGACATTCAAAAAAGTCTCTTGGGGCAGGTATCAACAGGGCTACTTTCTTCCAGAATTCCAGGGGAGGATCTGTTTCCTTGCCCTTTCTAGCTTCTAATGCAGTGTTTTTCAACCTTCTTTATCTCTTGCCACACTTGAACCTATAGATAAACTTCTGCAGCACACTTAAATTATGTTAAACAAAAAGAAAAAGAGTAAAGAAAGAATATACTTACTGTGCTTTGAACTTCTTTTAGCAATAATTTAAATAATGATCTGTAAAAATTTTCTTGGCACACCCAAGATCCTCTCAGGGCACACCATCATGCCTCGGCACCCTGGTTGAAAATCACTGGGAGTGCCTACTGTTCTTGGCTCCTGAGCTCCTTCTTCCATCTTCAAAGTCAGTAATGTAGCATCTCTCCAATCCTTCTTCTCCTGTCACATACTTTTCTAAGCACAGCCAAAAAATGTTTTCTATTTTTAAGGATGGCTGTGAGTATATTTGGCCCACCTGGATAATCCAATAACCCCTCCCCATATTAAGGTCACCAGACAAGCAGCCATAATTGCATTGTGTGGGTGTTAGTTAGAAGGGTCTTTGGCTAGACGTTCCAATGACTCTGTTGGCAAAAACCCAGGTCTTATGACCTTCCACACTAAAAACAGTACTCACTAGACACAGCATACTGTCACAGCCCTAAGTCATATATTGACAATAATAAGATTAAGGCAAGACAGAAGTACAATAAACAGGATATGTTGAGAGTTCAATCATACAGTTAAAGAAAAACTATTTGTTTTGTAACCTGGACTCTCTCTTTGAAGGTTTCCACTGTGCTGTATTTTCTCATACTGAGATTCCAGTAAAAGCCAGTGAGGAACATGGGAAGGGGCCACATCCTTGTTTCTCCTTACAGAGCGCTCACTCGTGTTGGCCTCCCCGGGTCCCTCAGTTCAATACAAATGGACTAAGTAGGTGATATTCATTTTATGTCAAGTCACACGGACAGCATTGTGACCTTAATCCCTTTTTGCCATGTAAGATAACGTATTTGCAGGCTCATGGAATTAAGTTGTGGATGCTTTGAAGGAGACTTTCTTCTGCCTACAGCTTGCAGTATTTAATGATCCATCAAATTTCAACCCACATAAAAACAATCAATAGATGACAGCACTGAGATGATGCAGATGTAGGACTTTTTGGACAAAGGCATTAATGTAGCTGTTATTAAACATTCTAAGAAGTAAAGGAGAGGACTCTTGAGATGAATGGGCAGACAGCAAGTCTCAGCAGGGAATCAGACAGTGTAAAGAAGATTCAAATGTAAATTTTAGAACTAAAAATATAATAACTAAAATTTTAAAATGTACTCAGACCAGTAGAAATTATCCAGCACAATGAACAGAAAAAAGATTGGAGGAAAAAAATGAACAAAAGATAATTCTAAAATCTCTAATATTTGCATCATTAGAAACTCAGAAAATGAGAAAAATAATGCAGAACAGGAAAAATACCAGAAAAAAATAATGACTAAAAACTTTCCAAATTTGCAAAAAACATAAACCTACAGATTCAAGAAGCTTGGTAAACTCTAAACAGGCAAGACCCCCAAATCACACCTAGCATAATCTAATGCTGAAAACTAGGTGATGAAAACTCTTGAAAGTAGCCAGAAAGATGACATACTAATTTAAGAACAATTCAAATAACCATGGATTTCTTATCAGACATATGAAAACATAAACAAACTGAAAAATTTGGCCCATCAAATTAACAAAAATTTTTTTTAATTTTTACTATCTGGTATTAGGATATGATAATATGTCAGTGGGAAAAGAAATAAGAATGTTTGAGAAGGGAAATTAGGCAATATCTATCAACATTTTAAATCTACATACCTTTTAACTTCAAATCCAAGTTTAGAAATTTATCCTACAGAAATATTTGTGCATGTACTCAGAGACACTTACTGTGGCATTGTGCATAATGGCAGATAAATACTGTAATTAAGAAAACATGATTAATAACTACAGATGAGGTAATCTTTAAATAAATTATAAAACACCACATTATGGGATATAATGCACCTTTTAGAATAACTACATTGGAGCCAAGTCTGCTGGTGTGGGAAGAAGCTAGGATGTACTGTCAAATGATATAAGACATTTGTCAAACAGGACACACACATGCACACAAGCCAGGTTTTATAATTGTGTGTGTGTGTGGTTATAACTGACTAGAAAAAGGTTTGGAAGGATAAAACCCAAACTGCTATGGGAGTTGCTCCTGAGGAGTAGGAAAGGAAAGGTAGAAAAGAGACTTGTATTTTTTATTTTACATATTTGACAAAAGAACAAATATTATTTTCGAAAAATGGTAAAGCCTACATATGCAAGTGTGATGACATTATTCTGCAGTGTCCTGATCTTAGACATTCTCTAGTCTTCCACCGTTTTCTCGGAACTTGGCATTTTATTAACTTCCCTTAAGGAAATTCAACCATGTCATTCAGTATCACCTAAGGTCTAAGTTATCTATTGTTCCCTGACAAATTACCTCAAGATTTACCGGCTCAAAACAGTCAAAATTTATTATCTCATGTAGTTTCTGAGGAGCAGGATTCTGAGAATGGCTCAGCTGAGTGCTCTGGTTAGGGTTTCTCATGCAGCTGCAGTCAAGATGTTGGCCAGGTAGTAGTCACCCAAAGGCTCAACCAGAGTGGGAGATTCACTCCCAAGTCCATCTTGCAGCTGTTGACAAGAGGCCTCAGTTTCTTGCTGTCTGCAGTCAGACGCCTTGTTGCCTCACCATACAGGCCTCTCTGCAGGTGCTCACCAGGCAGTTGTCTTCCCCTATAGCAGTGATTCTCACCTGTGGGTCATGGCCCACCGGAACTGTATTAAAAGGTTGCAGCATTAGGAAGGTTGAGAACCACTGCCCTAGAATGCCTGGTCAAAAAGAGAGACCAACCAAGATGGAAGCTGTAATATCAGAGGTGACACCATAACTTCTGCTGTGCTTGGCACAGTGTGGGAGGGTGAATTCCAGAAAACAGTCATCATTGAGGGTTATATTAAAGATGCTGCCACAGTGAACAATTTCTCCACTCTCTTTCTCTTCTCCCCCTTTAAGTTCATAGACCCGATGAGGTCTATACATCACAACTGTCATCATACAGCATCATTGATCCATTTAGGTAGGGGTTCTGGAGCAGTCAATCTTTCATCAGAAGAAAACCCTATGAATTAAGAAACACCAGTTCATGGAACTCCAGCCTTTTCCTGAGAACAAGAGAATTTTGACTTTCCCAAAGCAGGATGATTACAGAGGCTGAAGAAAACTGCAAATGTAAATGACCAAGGAGAAAAACATGGGGAGAATAACCATGCATCTCAGTGAGAATCCCTTCAACAAGGAATCACATCACTTGCTCTTCACCTGCAGCCCAACCTTTAATCCTCACAAGTCAGGACAGGCATATGGAACATCCCATAAGCCTTGGATTAAAGAAGTGGAAATGCTTGCCAGCTTATAGAGCAACAATAAAGGCTTCTAGAATGATCTATTACCAAGAAAATGTTAGAAGGCTATCAATATAATCCTGAGGTTGAGGGTTACCTATGACACTGCAATAGAACAATAGAAGTGCTTCAAGGTAGGGAATATCTGAGAATGTGGAACAGACTTGCCTGGCTCATGAAGATACCTGATTGCAAAAGACATGTATTATATATGGGGGAGTATATAACTGAATGGTGTTACACTGGCTTAGGTTCAACCAAACATTCAATGAGGTTTTTCATATAATACTTGTAAATGTGATAGAGAAATAAAAGAGTTGATTAATCACAGGTTGAACAATCCTTATACAAAGCATATTGCTCAAATCATTGTTGTCTTCCTGAAAGAAGTAACATGTCTCAGTGCTTTGAATTTGACCTTACCTCACTCATCATTTTTACGAACTGTTTGGACAAAGACAAATGAACTGTGCAAGTATTACATAGATAGACAAGAAAGCAAAGAATAAAATCAAAATTCTCAAAGGTCTCCAACACACTGAAGTGATAGGTCAGAACCCTTGAACATGAGTAGAAAGCAACATAAAATACTGCCCAAGTACAAAACGGGAGAGAACTGTTGGTGCACCAGTTAATTTAGGAAAGCTTGACGTGAACCACAATTTGATATGAGTCAGCAGTTTGCCAAGTCTGCCAAAAAGGCAATGCAAAAAATTAGTTTGCATTGTGAAAAAGACAGTGCTCAAGGGAGAGCAGGGAGATCTAGGTTAAATGAACACCACATTGTGTATGTGTGGATTCTTGGAGTGATGGAGAGATTCCTCTATGACCATAGGTAATTTCTACCTCTGAGATTATACCATTCTCTGCTAATAGCATCCCACTTAGTGACCAACCTGCTAAATTTTATCAAAATAAAAGGAAACATATTTGTTTTATTCTTTTAAGAATTCATTTAAGCAATATTTATTAGGAAAAACATATTTTTCAGATACTTGGCTAGAATCCAGTAACAAAGATGCTTGGGACATAGACCCTGAGGGTTAGAGTCTGAGGAATGGGGATACTAGCGTGTGAGTGTTTGTGTGCCCCCCAAATTCATATGTTGAAAACTAATCCCCGGTGCAATAGCATTAAGAGCCCATGAGAGACAATTAGGTCATGAAGACTTCATGCTCATAAGTTGGATTAGTGCTTAATAAAAAGAGGCCTGAGGGAGCCCTTCCATCCCTTCTGCTATGCAAAGACTCAGCAAGAAGGCACCATCTACGAAGCAGAGAACAAGCCTTCACCAGATGCTAAATCTTCATCAGACCCTAAATCTGCTGGCACCCTCACTTGGACTTCCCAGCCCCCAGACCTGTGTGTAATACATTTTTTTTTAATAAATTACCAGCACCCAGAATGGATTAATGGGGTGTTGGAGCAAGTAGTAAGCAGGATTGTTAGATGGCCCTCCAAGATTCTCAGCCTTGGTATGTATATACCTTCTCCCAGTTATTCAGTCAGATACCACTGAATATGAATAATATATTGGCACTGCTATGAAGGGATTTTGTCAATGTAATTAAGGTTCCAGATCAGTTAGCCTTAAAGTAGGGAGATTATCTGGATGGGCCTGACCTAATCACATGAGGTCTTTAGAAGCAGAGAATTTTCTGTTGGCAGAAGGGAAAGTTAGGATCAAAGCATGAGAAGGATTCAATGCTCCACTGCTGGCTTGAACATGCAGGGAGCCACTTGGCAAAGAATGCAGGTCCCTCCAGTAGCTGAAAGTGGCCTGCGGCTAACAGCCTACAAGAAACAAGAGACCTCAGTCCTACAACCAGAAGGAGATGAATTCTGCCAATAACAATAGTAAACCTAGAAGAGGACCCCAAGCCCCAGATGAGAGATACAGTCTCAGCCACACCGATTTCAGCCTCATGAGACTCAGAAGAGAGCATCCAGCCACACCACGCCCAGGTTTCGACCCTACAGAAATTGTCAGATGATTGTTTTATGACACATAAGTCCATTGCAACTTATTACACAGCAATAGATAACTAATACAAAGGATAACTAAATAATAGCCCTACAATAAGATGAGTCCTATGATAGAGTGAAGTCACCATGTACATCGTTAGTTTTCAACTCAGGATCTATTCCCCCACACACACTTCTCCTTCCTAAGTGAATCTAATTTTCTTCAGGTAGCCATTACTCACTTATCATATTCATGGTCACCAACTGCACTCCCAGCCAAGTGCAGGACTAATTAGCCTAAAACAAGGCTCCTTAGCTTTGGCACTATTGATATTTTAACCTGGGATGATTCTTTGCTGCGGGGGGCTGTCCCATGCAGTGCATTATAGGGTGCTCAATAGCATCCATGGCTTCTATATGTTAGAAGCCAATGCCATACACTGTCCCTGTCTCCCAGCTGTGACAATTGAAAATGTTTCCAGACATAAGCTGGACATGATGGTGGACACCTGTAGTCCCAGCAACTCAGGAGACTAAAGCAGAAAGATCACCTGAGACCAGAAGTTTGAGACCAGCCAGGGCACCATAGCAAGACCCTGTGTCTTAAAAAAAAAAAAAAAAAAAAAAGTTGTCTCCAAATATTGCCAAATGTCCTATGTTGAGGGTAAGGGGAGGCAGGGAGCAAAATTATCCTCATTTAAGAACCCTCATCTAAAGGTAAGCTCATTGTCTTGCTAAAGATCCGTTTGAGAATAGTTATGTACCACATATCACTTTGGAAAAATGAGCTGTAAAAAGAAGTTTTATTGGGGTTGCTGAGAAAATCTTCTCACTCTTTAGGGTACACTATTAGAAGTAACCCTGTTTCTCATCCTCCAGGGGTTCATAGGCACAGATGTGAGCACCAGAGCTGCTACGACTGTCTCAAACTCAGCTTGGGGATGAAGTCAACATTCAACACAGAACAGAAGGGAAATAGGCCTGGAGCACCAGAGGGAGCCAGTCTTGAAATCTATTCTACCTACAGACTGCTGGTCATACGAGCCAATTGATTTTCTTTCTCTTGAAGATAGTTCAGGAGAGGTTTTTTCACAGCTAATAGCATCCTGGTTGGTGCCAATCTGTAAGGGGTTACCGAAGCCCAGCAGAAAATAAATCCCATGAGGCTGAGTCAAGAAACAAAAGGGAAAGTAGGAAGACCCAGAAGAGTGCAGTTCACAGAGCACTTTCACTTACACACGGGGCCTAACACCAGCTTAGAAGAATGTACTATTATCCTCAACTCGCGTCTCAGAAAAGTTAATGCCTCATCCATAGTTACAAGGCAAGGACAAGCCAAGGTGCAAACCCAGGCCTTGCGATGCCAGATGTCATATTTTCCCCATATTTCCCCGAAATATGACTTCTTTTTTATCATCCTCCTGCTGAGAAGTATTTAACATACACCATTGCCTCTGGGAGAACATTCAAGCTTATTAGCCAAGGCCGTCAAGGTTGTCCACAAACCTGCTTCCACTGACCAGTCCAAGATCACTGAACTCATCCCTCTATCTAGTCCCTCCAGCTGGGCCTCACTTGGACTTCCCCCATCTCAGGCCAGTCTCTTCATCTGGTTTTAGTCTACTTATTTCATAATGTCCAAGTTGATGCTTGAAATTATGCAAAATGGCCCTAGGTCTTGATGAGGCTTCTTCCTCTTCACTCTTAGAGCCTTAACTAAGTACATGTCACCCCGTGCCCTCAGGCTTCCCCAGATGGGGCCCTAATATAATAGTAGTCATTGTATTTAAAAAGTTTACACTTTTGGTCTCCATCTTATTGGATAGATCCCATCACCACTCAGCTTCTCCTACTACATCCTCACCACAGAGGGCCTCCTCTTGGGGAGTTTCCCCTCATCCCTGCACCCCTCACTGTGAGAATTCCAGTGCATACATTTTCCTGGTAGCCAGAGCCTGGACTCTCCTGGTCCCAAAGTGACCAGTAGTATGGTCCACACAGAAAAAGGAAGAGCACCTTTCCTAGTCCAGGCCATTTTGATCCTCTGGAAGCCAAAGCAGCTTAGTTTGTGTCTTAACTCCCTGTCCTCGACCCAACAACAGAGCCCCTTGAGAAAGAGCTTCTTCAGCTTCCTGTGGCCCCTCCTGGCCATGGCTTGACTGGAATAGACAGACAGGTGTCTATTCCAGTCTCTTTGTCTTTGTTTCCAGAAATGGTATCAGCCCCATGTTTGCTTGCATTGGGCCAGAAATCATGCTAAGCTCTTGCCAAGTCACTTTCACTTAACCCTCCACACTAGAAAGGGTAGGCCCCCTTATCACACCCATTTTACAAAACGGCCTCCTGTAGCAGAGCAATTCACCCAAGGCCACTTGGTTCATTTCAGAATCCAGAGTCTGCTAAACTCCTTGCTCAATAAACTCAACACCAAAGTCACAAGCTCCCTGCCTTGGCCAGTCAAAATGGAAAGCCCTTAACAATTGATATATATGGGTCAGCTTCTCTGGCGCTCCTTCACCCATTCTGCAGACACACTACGTGTGGTGTCGCCAATAGTCATTGACAGGTACTAAGTGCTGACTAGGTGCCTGCCAGGCACTGCTCTAAGCACTTTGCACTATTATTCATCTAATCTTCACAACAACCCTGTTAGGTAAGAACTATCATTATCCCTCATTTCATAGGTTGGAAAAAAAAAAACAACAACAACATGAAAGCACGGAAAAGTTAAGGAACGTGCCTGTGGTCGCACTGCAGTTGAGCGGCAGAGATGGGGTGAGCGGCAGGCAGCCTGGCACTGGGCCTGTGCTCTCACTACTCTGCTGCTGATCGTTGTGCATCTGCTGTGTTCCAGGTACCGGCCTGGGACCTCCACATGCATTTTTTTCCAATCTTCATTATATTCCTATAAGAGAATTGTATCCCTAATTTTACAACCAAAGAAGCTGAATATCAGAGAGATTAAATAAACTTGCCTAAGGTCCTGTTTAGTAGGCGTAAATGTCCAGATTCCACCAGAGATTTGTAGTCCTGTAAAGTTACTTACTTTCTCATGCATATGCCTTTTCTGTAGCGCTAACCAGGCTCCCTACTCCATCCTCCCAGGACCTCTCTGGGAGCTGTGGCCTAGGTCTGTGTTCTGGGCATGTGTAGGAGGAGGAGGCAAAGGAAAGAAGGTGGTGGCTGCCAGCTGCTGCTTCAAACAAAATACATCCACATTTACAAAGGCACCGGGGCTGGTTGCCTAGCAACATCTCTCTGCCTCCCCAACCTGCTCCACCCCGTCCTCACCCACCACACATTACACACACCCCTTGGCCTGCAATGCCCTTCTGAGACATCCCCCTTCAAAGCTGCCTTTGTTCATCTTAACCTGATTTGCTGAGCAAATGCTTGCAGCTTGCAACTTGCAGGGAGTCCAGGAAGCACACAATTTGTATCGCAGATGGCCCTGGGACAGGCAGAACAGAGCCATCCTCCTTGCATAGCCCATACCTTGGCACTCACAGGGGATCTAACGCTGCAGGAAGGAGAGGGTCTCATTTCGGGAGCTTTGTCATATCCCTGAAGGTTTAAAAAAAGAGTTTTGTTTTTCACATATGTCAGGTCCTTTAAATAGTTCTTTGAAATAAAAGTTTGATTGGGATAGAATTAAAGCAGCCTGTCTGGATTTCTTTTTTCATCTTATCTCCCATGTTTGAAGTTAGAGCCTCTTAAATTTAAACTTATCTTCAGTTCAACCAGTCCAAAAAGCCTTGGGACTATTTTTGTCCTAGAGCCTCAAAGGAAGACAGAACCAGGCAGAATGCACAGTTCTCTGAGCTCTTTAAGCATAAATGAAAGGGTCCAGCAGTGGTGAACCCCTCTCACCCCGCACAACAAATCCAGAAGCTTCTGACTTCATGGTGAGAAAGTGGTGCTGGGCTGACAGCCAGGGGCGCCTTATCACTTTCATGAGCTTCTTCTTGCATAAAAAGAAAGAAAAAAATAATAGAAAATTATATTTTATTGCTTTGCTGATATAAAGACAAATGTAATACAGGATGGATTCACTGATATCTGTTCATTATTTTTATTATGTTATGTTTATTTTTTCCTGGATTTTAAGAGAAATTAAGATGTTTTCATGGGCTCTTGAAAGTATTGCACTGTACCTAATAGATGAGAAGGCCCTGCCCAAAACAGATTAGCATACAGCAAGCATCCCTGAGGCAGTGGTGCTGAGCTCTGTACTCAGAGCTGTGGGGTAAGAGAAAAGCTAAGGTGTGCTGCCTGCATTCAAAGGCCTCCAGCCTGACTGGAGAAAAAAGCAAGGTCAACAACTGCAATCACTGAATCATAGAAACTCAGCTTGGCACTGCCGAGAAGCTCATTGAAACCCCTCTGTTGCTTACCTGTATATCCATTTAATAAAATAAAACATTTAAAGATATAGTGCCTACAGAGAGCACCCCAGAGAGCTGAGAGGTGACACTGGCGAGTGTTGTGATGGATGGCATATCAGGCTGAAGAAGAGTCAAAAAAGATTTCTGGACTGGGGCTCGGATGACCATCTACACAGATAGGAAATACAGAAAGGGGAACAAATTACAGGGAAAACCATGAGGTGTACTGATTTGAGATGCTTTGAAGAGTAAAGGCAGAGACTAAGGCTGTGTGACTCCCCACTAGAGTCTCATCTCCAAATACAGAGCTTGAAACTTCACCTGTATTAAGTAAATATTTATGGAATTAAGTGGATACAGATGGATAAAGCTAGCAATTAGCTGCTTTTATGGGTCTAATGCCTAGTACAGACATGTGAACTATAGTTAAAGATTGGAGTGTTGGAACAGATGCTGGCCCCTGACATTCACCCTCCATCCAAAGGCTGCTTATGTGAACACTTACAACTCCCTGTCTTGTTTTGGCCTCAGTAATAGATGTGGCCTATATACAGGAATTTCCAAAGAGTTGATGCTCAGAAGCAACCCTCAACCAGTAACGGACAGGGAGTTAATAGATGAATAATCCAACTTTCTTACCCATCTGGATAATGCTAAGGCACAGTCTATGCCATCTCCAGGAATTCTCCAGTAAGAGTGAGTTTCTAGAGCCTTGGGTGAGGTTGGAGTCATCCTGGCCACACCTTTTCTGAGTAAGAAGTTTCTTTGGATGAACCAGCAGTGTAGACAGCTCCAGAACTATGTGTATCTGGAAAGTAAGGGCTGATATTCTTAATAGATAATCATCACTTTTACTTGCATACATACAGGGAGATTGTATTGATCTCTAATTTTATTCCATGTGATTGGAGAACATACTTTGTATACTTTTAATCCTTTTAAATGTATTGTGCTTTATTTTATGACCTAGCATTTAGTCCATCCTGGAGAATGTTCCATGTACACTTGAGAAGAATGTGCACTCTGTGCTGAGTAAAGTGTTCTACAGAGACCCCTTAGGTCCATTTGGTTTAGAATGTTGTTCAAGTCTTAAGTATACATATTTTGTTGATCTTATGCTTAGATGTTCTGTCAATTATTTAAAGTGGAGTACTAAAATTTCCAACTATTATTGTTCAATTGTCCATCTTTTCAGTGCTGTCAGTCTTTGTTTCATGGGCTCTGTTTTTAAGTGTACATATAATTATGATTGTTATATCTCCCTAATATATTGACCCATTTACAGTACAAGATGTCTTTCTTTAATCACAAAGGAAATGAAACAATACTTAGAGATAAATAAAAATGAAAACACAACATACCAAAACTTATGGGGGCATTAAGTAGTACTAAGCGGAAAATTAGAACTATAAATGATTACATGAAAAAGAAAGAAAGAAATATCTCAAGTCAATAACCTAGATTTACAACATAAGGAACTAAAGCAACAACAAATTAAACCCCAAACTATTTAATAGAAGAAGAAAAGAAATAATAAATATTAGAGCAGAGATAAATAAAATAGCCAACAGAAAAACAATAGAGAAAAGTAATAAAAATAAAAACTGGTTGTTTGGAAAGGTTAAAAAAAAAAAAGGATAAATTCTTATTTAGCTAAATGGACCAAGAAAAAAGAAAGAAATCTATGAAGCAAACATCACCCTGATTCCAAAACCAGGAAAAGACCCAATAAGAAAAGAAAACTATAGACCAATATCACTAATGAATATAGATGCAAAAATATTCAACAAGTTCGTAACAAACAGAATCTAGAAACACATCAAACAAATTATACATCATGACCAAGTAGGTTGTATCCCAGGATCTCAAGGCTGGTTCAATATATGTAAATCTATAAACGTAATTCAGCACATAAACAAATTGAAAAACAAAGACCGTATGATTCTTTCAATCGATGCAGAAAAAGCATTTGATAATACCCAGCATCCCTTCATGATCAGAACACTTAAGAAAATTGGTATAGAAGGGACATTTCTTAAACTGATAGAGACCTTCTACAGCACACCCACCACAAATATCATATTGAATGGAGTTAAATTGAAATTATTTCCTCACAGATCAGGAACCAGAAAATGCTGCCCACTGTCCCCACTGCTTTTTAACATTGTAATAGAAGTTTTAGCCACCACAAATAGGAACGAAAAGCCAATTAAGGGTATCCATAT
Organism: Loris lydekkerianus; assembly: GCA_963574355.1. NCBI lineage: Eukaryota > Metazoa > Chordata > Mammalia > Primates > Lorisidae > Loris > Loris lydekkerianus. The sequence continues at coordinate 29,034 of CAUYPK010055161.1, forward strand.
AGGGTCAGAAGAGATCAAACTTTCACTCTTCAGAGATGATATGATTGTATACCTGGAAAACACTAGGAATTCCACTACAAAACTCTTAGAAATGATCAAGAAATACAGCACTGTCTCAGGTTACAACACTCATAATTCAGTAGCCTTTATATATACCAACAACAGTCAACTTAAAAAAACAGTTAAGGACTCTATCCCATTCACAGTAGAGCCAAAGACGATGAAGTATTTGGTAATCTATCTAACAAAAGATGTGAAAGATCTCTATAAAGAGAACTATAAAACTCTAAGAAAAGAAATAGATGAAAATGTTAACAAATGGAGAAACATACCATGCTCATGGCTGAAAAGAATCAACATTGTTAAAATGTTCATACTACCCAAAGCAATATATAATTTCAACGCAATCCCTATTAAAGCTGCATTGTCATACTTTACAGAGCTTGAAAAAACAATACTTCACTTTATATGGAATCAGAAAAAAAACAAATATCCAAGACAGTACTCAAAAATGAAAATAAAGCAGGAGGAATCACGCTACCAGACCTCAGACTATACTACAAATCAATAGTGATCAAAACAGCATGGTATTGGCACAAGAACAGAGAAGTAGACGTCTGGAACAGAAGAGAGAACCAAGGGATGAACCCAGCTACTTATCGTTATTTAACCTTTGACAAGCCAATTAAAAACATTCAGTGGGGAAAAGATTCCCTATTTAACAAACAGTGCTGGGTGAACTGACTGGAAACCTTCAGAAGACTAAAACTGGACCCACACCTTTCACCATTAACCAAGATAGACTCTCATTGGATTAAATATTTAAACTTAAGATATGAAACTATAAAAATACTAGAGGAGAGTGCAGGAGAAACCCTTGAAGAAATCGGTTTGGGCGAGTATTTTATGAGGAGGACCCACAAGGCAATTGAAGCAGCTTTAAAAATACACTAATCGGACTTGATCAAACTAAAAAGTTTCTGCACAGTCAAGAACACAGTAACTAAAGCAAGCAAACAGCCCACAGAATGGGAGAACATATTTGCAGGTTATACCTCTGACAAAGGTTGAATAACCAGAATCCACAGAGAACTCAAACGCATTAACAAGAAAAGAATAAGGGATCCCATCAAAGGCTGGGCAAGGGATGTAAAGAGAAACTTCTCCAAAGAAGACAGGCGCGTGAAATTCAGACATATGAAAAAATGCTCATCATCTTTAATCATCAGAGAAATGCAAATCAAAACTACTTTGAGATATCATCTAACTCCAGTGAGACTAGCCTGTATCACAAAATCCCAAGACCAGAGATGTTGGCGTGGATGTGGAGAAAAGGGAA
>CAUYPK010055166.1:0-16510 GCA_963574355.1 Loris lydekkerianus
CCTCAATTCATAAAGCAGACCCTAATGGATATGAACAACTTGATATCTTCCTGCACTATAATAGTTGGAGATTTTAACAACCCTTTGACAGTTTTGGATAGATCTTCCAAGAAGAAACTAAACTAAGAAATATTAGACTTAAACCTGACCCTAGAACAAATAGACTTTAGAGACCTCTACAGAATAATTCACCCTAATAAAACTGAATATACATTGTTCTAATCAGCCCATGGGTCATCCTCCAAAATAGATTATATACTAGGAACTAGTCTAACCTCAGCAAATTTAAACATGTAGAAATTATTCCTTGTATCTTCTAGGACCACCATGAAATAAAAGTTGCACTCAACAGCAACAGGAATCTCCATACTCAAACAAAGTCATGGAAACTAAATAATCTTAGGCTGAATGATAGCTGGGTCAAAGATGAGATTGAGAAGAAAATTACCAAATTTTTGGAACAAAATGATAACAAAGACACAAATTATCAAAACCTGTGGGAGGGGTCTGTGGTGAATGTGGGGCTAAGGGGAAATTACTGAAGTTCCCAGGGAAGCAATGTAGAATTTACTGAGAACATTATGGATGGAGAGGAGAAAACCTATGGTGACTGTGAAGGCCCTGATGCCATGTATGTCAAATTGATATCTTCTGACGGTCATGAATTTATTGTAAAAAGAGAACATGCACTAACACCAGGAACAATAAAAGCCATGCAGAGTGGCCCAGGTCAGTTTATTGAGAATGAAACCAATGAGGTCAATTTTAGAGAGATCCCTTCACATGTGCTATCAAAAGTATGCATGTATTTTACCTATAAGGTTCACTACCTTATTGTAGTGAAGATTAGAGATTCCTGAATTCCCAATTGCACCTGAAATTGCACTGGAACTGCTGATGGCTGCGAACTTCCTAGATTGTTAAATAAAATAAATTATAACAAACTGTTAATTTTTTCAGTATTTAATACCTGTAGTTCAGGTAGTAATTTTTTCATATATAGCATGTTGCCTGTATGCAGTTGAACTACTAACAGATTATCTTGCTTTTTGCATAGCAATCAGGGTTGAAGTTTGTTTGCTATATCAACAAATTAAGGATATTTTCACAAACAGAAATAAACAATATGCCATTTTGTAAAAAAACAAACAAAAAAAAAAACAAAAACAAAAACCTGTGTGATACTGCAAAGGCAGTTCTAGGAGGGAAACTTATAGCATTGGAAGCCTTCCTCAAGAAAAAGAGAGAAAGCCAACAATTTAATGGTCATCTCAAGCAACTGGAAAAGGAAGAACATTCCTACCCCAAACACAGCAGAAGAAAAGAAATAACAAAATTAGGGCAGAATTAAATGACATTGAAAACAAAGGAATCATTCAGAAGATCAACAACATAAAAAGTTGTTTTTTTGAAAAGATTAACAAAATTGATAAACCTTTGGCCAACCTAACCAGAAACAGAAAAGTAAAATCTCTTAACATCATCTATCAGAAATGATAAAGGAGAAATAACAACAGACACTTCAGAAATTCAAAAAATCCTCAATGAATACTACAAAAATCTCTATTCCCAGAAATATGAAAATCTGAAGGAAATGAACCAATACCTGGAAGCAAGCCACCTTCCAGGACTCAACCAGAAAGAATTAGAAATCCTGAACAGACTTATATCAATTTATTGAATTAACATCAACAATACAAAATCTCCCCAAAAGGAAAAGTCTGGAGCCAGATGGCTTTACATCCAAATTCTATCAAATTGTTCAAGAGGAACTAGTACCTATATTATACAACCTTTTCCAAAGCACAGAAAAAGAAGGAATACTTCCCAACACATTCTATGAAGCAAATATCACCCTGATCCCCAAACCATGAAAGGATCCAACAAGGAAAGAAAATTAGAGACCAATATCATTAATGAATATTAATGCAAAAATATTCAATAAGATCTCAGCAAACAAAATTCAACAAGACATCAACAAAATTATACACCACGATCAAGCTGGTTTTATTCCATGGTTACAGAGTTGGTTCAGCATACGCAAATCTATAAATATAATACATCACACATCAATAAAATAAAAAACAAGGACTATATGATTCTGTCAACTGACACAGAAAAAGCCTTTGATAATATCCAGCATCCTTTCATGATCAGAACACTTAAGAAAATAGGCATAGAAGGGACATTTCTTAAACTGATAGAGCCCATCTACAGCAAACCCACAGACAATATCATATTGAATGGTGTAAAATTGAAAACATTTCCCCTCAGATCAGGAATTAGACAAGGATGCCCACTCTCTCCACTGCTATTCAACATAGTAATGGAAGTCCTAGCCATCGCAATCAGGCAAGAGAAGGCAATCAAGGGTATCCAAATAGGATCAGAAGAGATCAAACTCTCAGTCTTTGCTGATGATATGATCGGATACCTGGAAAATCCCAAGGACTCAACTTCAAAACTCTTAGAAGTGATCAAGGAATACAGCAGCATCTCAGCATACAAAATCAATATTTACAAGTCAGTAGTTTTTATATATGCCAACAATAGTCAAGCTGAAAAAATAGTCAAGGACTCTATTCCTTTTACAATAGTGCCAAAGAAGATGAAATATCTGGGAATTTACCTAGCAAAGGATGTGAAAGACCTCTATAAGGAGAACTATGAAACTCTGAGAAAAGAAATAGCTGAAGATGTTAACAAATGGAAAAATATACCAGGCTCATGGCTGGGAAGAATCAATATTGTTAAAATGTCTATACTACCCAAAGCAATCTACTGATTTAAAGCAATTCCTATTAAAGCATCATTGTCATACTTTAAAGAACTTGAAAAAATAGTACTTCATTTTGTATGGAATCAGAAAAAACCTCGAATAGCAAATACATTACTCAGAAATAAGAACAAGTCAGGAGGTATCACATTACCACACTTCAGGCTATACTACAAATTTATAGTGATCAAAACAGCATGGTACTGGCACAAAAACAGAGCGGTACATTTATGGAACACAAAAGAAAACCAAGAGATGAACCTAGCTATTTATCGTCATTTGATCTTCCACAAACCTATCAAAAATATTCAGTGGGGTAAAGACTCCCTATTTAACAAATGGTGCTGGGTGAATTGGCTGACGAAATGTAGAAAACTGAAACTGGACAATAATTGATTAACAATAATTGATTCTCACTGGATAAAAGATTTAAACTTAAGACATAAAACTATATAAATACTAGAAGAGAGTGCAGGGAAAACACTTGTTTAAATTTGCCTGGGACAATACTTTATGAGGAGGACCCCCGGTCAATTGAAGCAACCCCAAACATACATTACTGAGATCTGATCAAACTAAAAAGCTTTTGCACAGCCAAGAGCACAGTAAGTAAAGCAAACAGACAACCTTCAGAATGGGAGTTATCAGCAAGGTCTGATAACTAGAATCTACATTGAACTCAAACTAATCAATAAGAAAAGAATAAATAACCCCATTTCTATGTGGGCAAGAGACTTGAACAGAAACCTCTTTGATGAAGACAAATGCATGGCCGACAAACAATAAAAAAATGCTAATCATCCTTAATCATCAGAGAAATGCAAATCAAAACCACTTTGAGATATCATCTAACTCCAGTAAGATTAGCCCACATCACAAAATCCCAAAATTACACATGTTGGTGTGGATGTGGAGAGTAGGGAATGCTTCTACACTGCTGGTGGGAATGCAAGCTAATACAACCTTTTTGGAAAGAAGTTTAGAGAACACTCAAGGAACTAAAAGCAGACCCATCATTTGATCCTGCAATTCCTATACTAGGTATATAACCAGATGATCAGAAATTATTTTACAACAAAGATATTTGTACCAGAATGTTTACTGTAGTCCAATTCATAATAGCCAAGACATGGAAACAGCCCAAGTGCCCATTGACCTATGAATGGATTAACAAACTGTGGTATATGTACACCATGGAATTCTATGCAGCCATTAAAAAAGATTGAGACTTCACATCTTCTATGTTTACCTGGATGGAGCTGGAATATATTCTTCTTAGTAAAGTATCTCAAGAATGGGGAAAAAAAAGTATCCAATGTACTCAATACTACTTGAAATCAATATATAACCACCTACACACTCATACGAATGGCAAAACATAACTATAGTCCAGAAAGTAGAAGGGAAGAGGAGAGAGAGGGGAGGGGATGGGGGATATGGCAGGAGGGAGGGTATTTGGGAGGACCTTACCTAATATGCATGATGCAATGGTACATTTCAAAACTATTAAGAAATGAGTAAAATTGTGATCACATTGTATATTGAAGCAGTACTCTGAACCCCATAAATGCATCAATGTACAAAGTTATGATTGAATAAAAAATAATAATTAAAAAAAGAAAAAGGCAAGACAGAAGTGCAGTAAACAGAATGTGTTAAGTGTTCAATTAAAAAAAAACTCTAAAACTAATGCAGTCAAAGAAGAAACTTTGTAAAAACCTTTCACAAAGAAACAATATGAAATGCTTAGTGTAGACTAGGAACTGTGCATTTAAATTATCCTCACCCAGGAAAACCAGGTTTCTGTAGGTCTCCAACATGACATCCCGGTACAAATTCTGCTGAGCAGGGTCCAGGGAGGCCCACTCATCCATAGAGAATTCTATAGACACATCCTTGAATGTCAACAGACCCTGAAAAACAAACATATTTACCAAGAAGCCAAAGAGAGATTAAATTTTACTTTTAGTTAAATGAGTGAAGAGGACTGTTTCTGACTTATATGAGTGATTGAATTAACTAATAAGATAAGGAGAGATATATTCCCTCATGTGTTCTCTAACTGAGGAAAGGAGATGGCATAAAATCCAGAAACTTCAGGTAGATACTGTAATTTTTTGGTGACACAGTAGAAAAATAAGGTCACTAAAAGAGGTGCGTATATTTTTATGCTTTATTTTTATCGTACAGTATAAGTTGTGTATATTTCTCATATGAAAATGTCATTGTCACTCACGTGATATCTCTAAAATTTTAATGTGTGCAGTAATAAACTGGAAATCATGTTTTTTCCTTTATTTATTTATTTTACTTTTTTATTTTATTTTATTTCTTTGAGACAGAGTCTCACTTTGTTGCCCTGGGTAAAGTATCATGTCATCATAGCTCACACCAACTCCAAACCTTTGGGCTGAATTGATACCCTTGCCTCAGGATTTCTTCTTTCACTCCCAAGTATTTGAGACTACAGGCACCTGCCATGATGGTTGATTTTTTTAAGGGTTGGAGGTTGCAATCTGGCTAAAGATGGTCTTAAACTCACGAGCTCAAGCAATCCACCTACCTCGGCCTCCTAGAAGGCTAGGATTATAGGCGTGAGCCACCACACCAAGCCTTACACTGGTGATCTTTCTAAAATACAGATTTTTATTCAAAAGATTTGAGGTAAAGCTTCAATTTCTGAAATTCTAACAAACTCAACAGTGATGCCAATGCTTCTGTCCCATAATAATAATATTTTTTTAAACATGCAGTAAGTAGGAGAAGTTGGATTTATCTCAGTTGGCCATTGAACCAGTAAACAAAGATGAGAGCCTTTATTTTCCAAAGCAAGCTACATGAAAGGGAATTGAAGGGGATCTTTCATATTAAATGTTTTGTTTTAGCCACATCAATTGATAAATCTCCCCAACATACTTAGTAATGATAAAAAAATACTTAATTGTACAATGGAATATGTGTCAAAGAACGCAATAACTGAGTGAATAAAATTAACATCAACTGTAACAGGAAAAATTACATTCAGGTACTGATTCACAAATGCAGACACAACATCAATGCTGCCATAGTACTGGCAAAGTTCAAGCAATAGACATCTGCCATGTTTTTCAGAATCTAATTGTGTCTTTACATATTTATTTTTGGCATCCTAGAAAATAAGTCTTTTCTAATTATTCTGTTTTCAGAACTTAGAGTTACCTTACTTAGGCAATTAATCTCATCTTCTATAAAAGTGCATGTACTTCATCTTATTTTACATAGAACTGAGGGAGCTTCTGGAAGAAACCTAAACAGTATTATTCCCCTTCTTTGCTAATATACAATGGCCCAACCTCCTCTCCAGTGGGTAACTTGGGTATCTACATTTTCCAATTTTCTATAAGCACAAAAGGGACATTTCTTTCTTTCTTTCTTTCTTTCTTTCTTTCTTTCTTTCTTTCTTTCTTTCTTTCTTTCTTTCTTTCATGAGAAATTTAAGGTGAGAATTTTTTCAGGGCATATAAGAAGACTGGTGGAGAGCATGGAGAGAAGACTTGGCTATGTAGGTAGGAGGAAAGAATATTTCAGAGCTACTTGACTATTATAAGGAAAGGGGGAAAGGATACGTGCAACAAACTCCATAGACAGGAACAGCACAAGTAGAGAAGTAAAGATTTGCAAATTCTAAACACATGACATTGCAGGAGAAAAGTGCTCACAGTCCTGGAGTTGGGAAACATTTACCTGAGAAGCAACCATTTCTTTCTCTTTTTCCTCCTTCCCTTGATTTCCTCCTCAAGTGAGATTTTCTGGACATATTATATCTGCATCTAAATAACATCTAAATCAGCACAACCCCTTCACCTGTTACCACCACATCTACAGGCAGAGGGATCTTGAATTACAGAAAACAAAACCTTTTTCTATTCATCATCACAGGAGAGTCAGAAAAAACAAGGTTCCAAATAAAGAGCAAAGTGGGATTTCCTTTTTTTTTTGAGACCGTTTCACTTTGTCACCCTAGGTAGAGTGCCCTGGTGGTGTCACAGCTCACACCAACTTCAAACTCTTGGCCTCAAAGCAATCCTCTTGCCTCATTCTCCCTAGTAGCTGGAAGTACAGGCGCCCACCACGATGCCCAAGTATTTTTAGAGGAGGGGTTCTTACAATCTATCTGTTTCAGCCTCCCAGAGTGCAGGGATTACGGGACCTCAGCCTCTCTGAGTGCTGGGATTACAGACATGAGCCACTTGTTCCAGCCAAAGTGTGATTTTCTTATTTCCTGCCCTCAGATGTCCTCCCTTGCCAGCAATTTCTGCTACAACAATGGGAATATAGGTGGTGTGTCCTGTTCCCATTATCCCCAAGCACAGCAAGCCCTGTGACCTTCCTGGGCAGGGGGAAATGATCCAAATTTTCATAAATATATTTGAAAACCCTCATGCTTAGCACTGGCCTAACCATAGTATCACATAGGGGCACTTATTTGAAATCATGTGGATAACACAACCCAGATTAATAGAATCTGTGGGAAGGCAAAATCACCAATAATTGCATTTCTTTAAATTGGTCATGGAATTCTAATTGGAAGCCTGGGCTGAGAACCACTTAGCTAAGCATTGCCTCTCATTAATTCCTCCAAGTTTCCTGAAATATTAACCCACAAATGGAAGAGTAATAAAAGGTGTATGAATTTACTAATGTACTAGATATGTGAGGAAATCATGGAGGGATTTACCTCAATCTCCCACTGGGGAACAGAAGCTTATATTCCCCCATCACTTTTTTTAAGTATTAAATCATAGCTGTGTACATTAATGCGATCATGGGGCACCACACACTGGTTTTACAGACCATTTGACATATTTTCATTACACTGGTTAACATACCCTTCCTGGCATTTTTTTAGTTATTGTGTTAAGACATTTATATTCTATATTTACTAACTTTCACATGTACCCTTGTAAGATGCACCATAGGCGTAATCCCACCAATCACCCTCCCTCTGTCCATCCTCAAGCTTCCCCCCCTCCCTCTTCCTCTTACCTATATTCTTAGGTTATAGTTGGGTTATACTTTTCATATGAAAGCCATAAATTAGTTTCATAGTAGGGCTGAGTACACTGGATACTTTTTCTTCCATTCTTGAGATACTTTACTAAGAAGAATATGTTCCAGCTCCATTCATGTAATCATGAAAGAGGTATAGTCTCCATCTTTCTTTAAGGCTGCATAATATTCCAGGGTGTACATTTACCACAATTTATTAATCCATTCGTGGATCAATGGGCACTTGGGCTTTTTCCATGACTTAGCAATTATGAATTGGGCTGCAATAAGCACTCTGGTACAAATATTTTTGTTATATTGTGATTTTTGGTCTTCTGGGTATATACCTAGTAGAGAAATTATAGGATTGAATGGCATATCGAGTTTTAGATCTCTAAGTGTTCTCCAAACATCTTTCCAAAAGCAATGTATTAAGCATTCCCATCAGCAGTGGAGAAGTGTTCCCTTTTATTCACATTCATGCCAACCATCTCTGGTCTTGGGATTTTGTGATATAGACTAATCTTACTGGAGTTAGATAATATCTCAAAGTAGTTTTGATTTGCATTTCTCTGATGATTAAGGATGATGAGCATTTTTTCATACATCTGTAGGCCATGTGCCTGTCTTCTTCAGAGAAGTTTCTCTTCAAGTCCCTTGCCCAGCCTGCATTGGATCACTTCTTCTTTTCTTTCTTATATGTTTGAGTTCTCTGTGGATTCTGATTATTAAACCTTTGTCGGAGACATAAACTGTGAATATCTTCTCCCAATCTGAGGACTGTCTGCTTGCTTTACTTATTGTGTTCTTAGCTGTGCAGAAGCTTTTTAGTTTTATCAGGTCCCAGTAGTGTATTTTTGGAAGCTGCTTCAATTGCCTAGATGGTCCTCCTCATAAAATACTCGCCCAGACCAATTTCTTCAAGAGTTTTCCCTGCACTCTCTTCTAAGATTTTTATAGTTTCATGTATTAAGTTTAAATCTTTAATCCAGTGAGAGTCTATCTTAGTTAGTTAATCTTAGTTAATGGTGAAGGGTGTGGGTCCAGTTTCAGTCTTCTACATGTTGCCAGCCAGTTCACCCAGCACCATTTGTTAAATAGGAAATCTTTTTTCCACTGAATGTTTTTAATTGGCTTGTCAAAGATCAAATAACACTCTGCTGCATACATCTACCTCTCTGTTTTTGTGCCAGTAGCATGCTGTTTTGATCACTATTGATTTATATTATAATCTGAGGTCCAGTAGCATGATTACTTCTGCTTTGTTTTTATTTCTGAGTAATGGCTTGGCTATTTCAGGTTTTTTCTGATTTCATATAAAATGAAGTATTATTTTTTCAAGATTTTTAAAGTATGACAGTGGAGCTTTAATAGGGATTGCATAAAAATTGTACATTGCTTTTCCATTTGTTAACATTTTCAGCTATTTCTTTTCTTAGAATTTCATAGTTCTCTTTATAGAGATGTTTCGCATCTTTTGTTAGATAAACTCCCAAATATTTCATCCTCTTTCTCACTACTGTGAATGGAATAGAGTCCTTAGCTGTTATTTCAGCTTAACTATTGTTGGTATATATAAAGGCTATAGATTTATGAATGTTGATTTTGTAACCTGAGATGCTGCTGTATTTCTTGATCACTTCTAAGAGTTTTGTAGTAGAATCCCTGGTATTTTTCGGATATACAACCATATCATCTGCAAAGAGTGAAAGTTTGATCTCTTCTGACGCTATGTGGATACCCTTGATTGCCTTTTCTTCCCTAATTGTGATGGCTAAAACTTCCATTACAATGTTAAAGAGCAGTGGAGATAATGGGCAACCTTGTCTGGTTCCTGATCTGAGTGAAAATGATTTCAAATTTCCTTTTTCACAACAGAAGAAAGAGATGGAAATTTTTTTCAGAGAAAATTTTTCTATCTAAAAAATAATTAGATAGAAAATACTGACTGGGAAGAAGGAAACTAACTTGTCAATGCTTTTCAGGAATCTGAATGCACCAGAGAGGCAGAAATCATGTTGAGGAAAAAAACCTTCCAGGAGTGGTTGTATTTTCTATCTGGACTAGATAAGGAGGTAACAGAAAAGCAATAGAAGGCAACTGTTTACAAAACCAGGAAAATTTCAACTGGAAAGTCCAAAAAATTTCAGTGCATAACTGTAACCAATAGGTTATCGAATTTGATTCACATATGCACCTTGGAAAAGCCTTTCCTTTCAGCAGATACTGAAATAATAATTCTCATATAGAGGATCCTTATAGAAACTTTAGAATCTTTAAAAAGTATTTAAAGTTAGGGGAGGAGCAAGATGGCGGCCGAGTAATAGCTTCTTTGTGACCAGGCACAGTGAAATAGGGGAGAGAAGACTCCAGGCATCTCTGGCTGGTTGGATCTACCCAGAAACATCCCTTTGGGGACCCAGGGAGATGGTGAGAGACTTCTGGACCCCAGGAGGAGTACAAAAGTAGTGGACAACTGGCAAGTAGTTGTATGTGTTCGTTCAGTCAGAGCTTGCCCGCCACTGTAACTACAGCAGCAGCAGCAAGACTGTAAACAGGAAAGGCCTTACTTGTGGGCTATTTTGTTTTTTTGGACTTGGGCACTTGGTTGAATTACCTTGGGAGAATTTGGGTGAGAGTGCAGATGACTTTAAACATTATCTAGGGCACTGGACTGAGCCACTGAGCCTGAAAGGAGCTCATATTGTTCGGCTGTGTGCCTTTGGCAAAGCCATTGTGGGAGAACTGCCTCTGCAGTCTCCTACCTCAGGGTGATAGCACCTGTGCAGCCATTATGGGAGAACTACCCCTGCAGGCGCCACCGTCAGGGTCACAGAGCAAGGATCGGGCTGGGAGACCTTGGGCAAGTAATCTAGTGACTGAGCAGCACAAAGGCAGCAACTGAGATGCTGGGCAAAAGCAGAGATTTCAGTGTTTGGCAGTAATAGTGCTGCCTTATAGCCTTGGCCCTCAGGGGCATTGAGTGAGACCAGTTTTGGTGCACTGGATAAGTGAGCAGCCACTTCAGAAGAGATCGCAGCAACAAGTGCTTTCCTAGGAAAGCTTCTGCTCAGCCAAGGTTAATGGTTTAAAGTGTCTTTTAAGTGGGCTGAGGAGAAATTTAGGATCTCAACCTTTCCAGGTTTAAGAAACCAGCAGAGGCCTCCAATCTCCATATCGTATAGCTGTATCAGCATTGTGATTAACATCTCACACCCCAGGAGATCACTGCTGCTCAGACAATATTCAGCAAGATATATATATATATATATATATATATATATATATATATATATATATATATATATATATCTTTTGTTTGTTTGTGAGTTTTTATTTTTGTTTTCAATTTTTTATTATAACTTTTTCCCTCTAAATTTTTCTTTTTCTTTCTTTCATTCTTCATTTTTCTAGTTTGAATATAATGTTCTATTTTTATCATCTTTAACAATTAGAAATTCATTTTTGCTAAAGTTTCTGTCCCTATTGTTTGGATTTTCCCCCCAATTTTATCCCATAAGGTTTTTTGTTTGTCTGTTTGGGTTTGATTTGTAGTATTTTTGTGTTTCCTCTCTATTTGGTGGAGGTGGGGTGCTGTGTATGAACAGGATGACAAAGAGCTGCTGACCTCAAGGGAACCACCCAACCCAGCACCCCCAGAGGTTGGGGGATATTAAGGTTGGGTTAAAGTGCCCTACTATACACCTATATTACTCCTGTCTCCCTGTTTCTGTGCATCTCTTCTTTTTTGTCAATATTCCCTTTTACTCATCCCTTCTCCTTTCTTTTTTTTATTTCTCTTTCTTCTTCTTCTTCTTCTTCTTCTTCTTCTTCTTCTTCTTCTTCTTCTTCTTCTTCTTTTAATCTTTTTTCCCTTCTTGCACTTCAATCTTCTCATCCTTCTGATCCTGTACCAAAACAACTTTTCAAAACCTTAGGCCAAAGGCACAGTAAGTTAAAGAGCAAGAGGAAGTGAAAGAAAAATTAGGGCGAGGAAATAGGTAAAAGAAAACACTCATGAAGAAGAATCAGTAGAAAAATCTGGTAACATGAAAAACCAGTCCAGATGAACCTTCCCAGGGGACCGTGAGGCAGCTACTGCAGAGGATTTCACCTACAAAAAAAATGTTAGAAATGACAGAAGGGGAATTTAAAATGCAGATGATAAAAACTATGAAGGAAATGAAGAAAACAATGAAGGAAATTGCTGATAAAGTGGAAAATAACCAAAAAGAAATCCAAAAACAGAATCAAACAAGAGATAAACAATATGAAGAATATGGAAAGGATATATCAGAGCTGAAGGGTTTGAAGCAGTCAATTAGGGAACTTAATGATACAATAACAATATCACCAACATATTAGATCATGCAGAAGAAAGAATCTCAGAGGTAGAGGAAAAAGCTCTTGAGATAACTCAGATAGTTAAAGAGGCAGAAAAGAAGAGAGAGAAAGTAGAATATTCACTGACAGAATTATGGGAATTTATGAAGCATTTAAACATATGAGTTATAGGTATCCCAGAAGGGGAAGAACGACCCAGAGAAATGGAAGCCATACTAGAGAATATTATGAATAAAAATTCCCCAAATATCAAAGATTCTGACACACTCCCTTCAGAGTGATATCAGACACCAGGTTGCCTCAACTCTAATAGAGCTTCTCTAAGACACATTGTGATGAATCTGTCCAAAGTCAAGACAAAAGAAAAGATATTGCAAGCTGCCAGAACTAAGTGCCAATTGACCTATAGTGGCAAATCCACCAGGGTGATCCTAGACTTCCCTAATGAAACTTTTCAAGCCAGAAGACAATGGTCATCTACCTTTAATCTACTTAGACAGAACAATTTCCAGCCCAGAATGCTATATCCCACTAAGCTAAGCTTTAAAATTGATGGAGAAAACAAATGTTTTACTAGTATGCAAACACTGAAGAAATTTGCCATAGAAGACCAGCTCTACAGGAAAGACTTCAACCCATTCTACACACTGACCATCACAATGGACCACCTGCAAAGTAAGCACCCAGAAATTAAAGGACAGATCTAGCTTCCACAATGATGCAAAAGACAAAACTAAGTGGACTTTCACAAAATAAGATGAATAGAACACTGCCACATTTATCAATTATCTCAATAGATGTTAATGTCTTGAATTCTCCACTGAAGGGGCAAAGATTGACTGACTGGATTAAAAAAAGAAGCCATCCATTTGCTGTTTGTAGAAAACACACCTCACATCAAAAGACAAATTAAAACTCAGATTTAAGGGTTGGAAGACAATTTTTCAGGCAAATGGAATCCACAAGAAAAGAGGGATTCTCATTTTCAGTTGCATGTAGATTTAAAGCAACTAAAGTCAAAAAAGACAAAGACAGTCACTTCATATTGGTCAATGGAAAAATAAAACAAGAAGATGTTTCAATTCTCAATATTTATGCACTCAACTTAAATGCTCCCAGATTCTTGAGACAGACCTTACTTAGTCTGAGCAATATGATATTCATAACACCATAATAACAGGGGACATTAACACTCCTCTCACAGAGCTGGGCAGATCCTCTAAATATAAATTAAACAAAGATATAAGGGTCTTAAATGAGACCCTAGAACAACTGTGCCTGACAGGCATCTATAGAACATTCCATCCCAAATATAAAGAATATACATTCTTCTCAACATCCCATGGAACATTCTCCAAAATTGATCATATCCTAGGACACAAAACAAACGTCAACAGAACCAAAAGAATTAAAATTTTACCTTGTATCTTCTCAGACTGCAAGACACTAAAGGTGGAACTCAACTCAACAAAAACATCCAACCCCACACAAAGGCATGGAAATTTAACAACCTTATGCTGAATGACAGTTGGGTGCATGAAGAAATAAAAAAGGAAATTATTAACTTCCTTGAGCATAACAAACAATAAAGATACAAACTACCAAAACTTGTGGGATACAGCAAAAGAAGTCCTGAGAGAAAAATTGATTGCTTTAGATGCCTACATTCGAAAACAGAAAGAGAGCATATCAACAAACTCACAAGCCATCTTATGGAATTGGAAAAAGAAGAACAATCTAAGCCTAAATCCAGTAGAAGAAAAGAAATCTCCAAAATTAAATCAGAGATTAATGAAATCAAAAACAAAAGAATCATTCAGAAAAGTACTGAAACAAGAAATTGGTTTTTATGAAAAAACAAGTAAAATAGATAAAATTTTGGCCAGACTAACTAGAAACAGAAAAGTGAAATCTCTAGTAACCTCAATCAGAAATAATAAAGGGGAGGGTCAGTGGTAATCACCATAGACAGTGATTACAGTGTCAGCCACATACACGGAGGGTGGCGGGTTCAAACCCAACCCAGCCCAGCTAAACATTCATGACAACTGCAACAACAAAAAATCGCCAGGTGTTGTGGCAGCACCTGTACTCTTACCTACTTGGGAGACTGAGGCAAAAGAATCACTTAACCCAAGATTTGAGTATGCTGTGAGCTGTGACACCACAGCACTCTACCAAAAGTGACAATAGTGACACCTCTATCTCGAAAAAGAAAGAAAGAAAGAAAGAAGAAAAATGATAAAGGGGAGATAATAACTGATGCCACAGAGATACAAGAGATTATCTCCAAATACTAACAGACAATGTGAAGGAAATAGATCAATATTTGGAATCACACTGTGTCCCTAGACTTAGACAGGAAGAAATAAATCTCCTGAACAGACCAATTTCAAACACTGAGATCAAAGAAACAATAAAAAATCTCCCAACAAAAAAATGCCCTGGTCCGGATGGTTTCACACCAGAATTCTATCAAACTTTCAAAGAAGAGCTTATTCCCGTACTGAAGAAATTATTCCAAAAAATTGAGGTGGAAGGAATCTTCCCCAACATATTCTACGAAACAAACATCACCCTGATACCAAAACCAGAAAAAGACCCAACTAAAAAGGAGAACTTCAGACCAATTTCACTAATGAATATAGATGTAAAACTTCTTAACAAAATCCTAGCCAACAGATTACAGCTTATCATCAAAAAAGTCATACATCATGATCAACTAGGTCTCATCCCAGGGATGCAAGGCTGGTTTAACATATGCAAGTCCAAAAACATTACTCACCGTATCAACAGAAGAAAAAAAAAATCCATATGATCCTCTTGATACATGCACAAAAACCATTCAATAAAATCCAGCATCCTTTTCTAATTAGAACACTAAAGAGTATAGGCATAGGTGGCACATTTCTTAAACTGATCAAACCTATATATGATAAACCCACAGCTAATATTTTACTGAATGGAGTAAAACTGAAATCTTTTCTACTTAGAACTGGAACCAGACAAGCTTGTTCTCTGTCACCATTACTATTCAACATAGTGCTGGAAGTTCTAGCCAATACCATTAGGCAAGACAAGGAAATAAAGGGCATCCAAATGGGAGCAGAGGAGGTCAAACTCTCCCTCTTTGATGACAATATGATTTTATACTTAGAGAACCCCAAAGACTCAACTACAAGACTACTGGAAATCATCAAAAATGCAGTACATGTTAAATCTACTAAGTGTAGAATATAAATGTCTTAACACAATAACTAAGAAAAATGCGATGAAGGCTATGTTGATTAATTTGATAAAGGTATTTCAAATTGTATATAAAACCAGTACATTGTACCCCATACTTCCATTAATGTACACAGCTATAATTTAATTAAAAAATACAGTAATGTCTCAGGATATAAAATCAATGTCCACAAGTCAGTAGCCTTTGTTTACACCAATAACAGCCAAGATGAGAGGCTAATGAAGGACACCATAGCTTCAATGAAAATGAAATACCTAGGAATACACTTAACAAAAGAAGTGAAGGATCTCTACAAAGAAAATTATGAGACTCTAAGAAAGGAAATAGTAGAGGATATTAACAAATGGAAGAACATATCATGCTCATGGCTGGGAAGAATCAACATTATTAAAATGTGTATACTTCCAAAAGCAATGTACTGATTCAATGCCATACCTATTAAAATACCAACAATGTACTTTCATGACTTGGAAAAAATGATTCTGCATTTTGTATGGAACCAGGGAAAAAAAAAAAAAACATATAGCTAAGGCAGTTCTTAGTAATGAAAACAAAGCTGGGAGCATCAGCATGCCAGATTTTAGGCTGTATTACAAGGCCCTAGTGGTCAAGACAGCATGGTACTGGCACAAAAATAGAAACATAGACATTTGGAATAGAATAGAAAATCAGGAAATAAAACTAACATCTTACAACCACCTAATCTTCAATAAAGCAAACAAGAACATGCACGGGGGAAAGAATTCCTATTCAATAAATGGTGCTAGGAGAACTATATATCCACATGTGATAAGACTGAAACTGGACCCGCACCTTTCTCCACTCATAAAAATTGATTCAAGATGGATAAAGGACTTAAATTTAAGGCACAAAACAATAAAACCATAGGAAAAACACTGGAAGATATCAGCCTGGGGAAAGGCTTTAAGAAGAAGATTGCCGTGGTGATTGCAACAACAAAAATAAACAAGTGAGACTTAATTAAACTGAAAAGCTTCTGAACAGCTAAGGAGACAACAACCAAAGCAAATAGACAACCTACACAATGGGAAAGGATATTTGCATATTTTGAATCAGACAAAAGCTTGATAACTAGGATCTATAGAGAACTCAAA
>CAUYPK010055172.1:0-39485 GCA_963574355.1 Loris lydekkerianus
ATGGATCTACATCTAGTCAGGCTCAGGAAGTTGCACTAGGCCTCAGGCACATGGCAGGGCCCCAAAATTCCCTCTTTTGTTTTTTGTATGGCAGATAAACATAGCCCCTGTCTTAGGTTGCCTGCTCTTGCAGTTTCAGTCTTACCCGTCATGGGGATACAAACATCAATGGTTTGGTCCCTGTCTTAGGTTGACTGAATGCAGAGTGACCATACCCGTCTTTGGGTACTATGAATGTAATCCACTGTGCAGCCTCTCCATATCCTGTCTTAGGTTGTCCCACCTTTGGGAGTCTTACCTGTCATTGGTGCTATGGAGGGTGGTGAAGAATAATAGTTAGATTCTTGGTTAATGGGCTGGTGATGTTGGACCTTGACCTGATTTAACTGCCTCTAACCTTTTTTAAGGATACAGGGCCCAAAGGTGAAGGGTAAATAAGGGTAGCAGGGGAAGAAGGTAGGGTAAAAAACCATGTAGGCCCGTCTACAGGGGACTTTCTAAAATTTCTTTTCTTCTCTTTTCTAGATCTTCTTGGAGTGTTTTGATGTTGTTTTGCATGATCTCAGATCTGCTGGCATAAAAGTAGCACTTCTCCTGCAAAAATAAACAGATGCCTCCCTTTTTAGCAGTTAATAGGTCTAATCCCTTTCTTGTTGGGGCAAGTATTTAAAGTCTCTTCCCAAAACTGGGACAACCTAAGATAGGATATGGAGAGGCTGCACAGTGGATTACATTCATAGTACTCAAAGACGGGTAAGATCACTCTGCATTCATTCAACCTAAGACAGGGACCAAACCATTGATGTTTGTATCCCCATGACGGGTAAGACTGAAACTGCAAGAGCAGGCAACCTAAGACAGGAGCTATGTTTATCCGCCATACAAAAAACAAAAGAGGAAATTTTTGGGCCCTGCCATGTGCCTGAGGCCTAGTGCAACTTCCTGAGCCTGACTAGATGTAGATCCATTGAGCTACTTCCACGTAGCAATGACTCAGGAAGGCCCTGCCTGAAACTGCCTCTACCTAGATACAGCCAACATGGTACCATGCCATCGGCCCAACCCTGTCATGTACCTCATACCCCGCCTTCTTTCCCCACCCCTTCCCCACGCTCTATATAAGCAGCTGCTTGATGCAATAATGTTGAGTTCCTGCTAAAAAAAAAAAAAAAAAAAAAAAAAAAAAGTATGAGTCATTATATGAACTATATATAAAAAAAAAAAAAGAATTTTTTAAAAAAACCAAAGCCGTGGAAATCTCACCGGTTCTAGAAAACATAAAAGTGACAGGATATACAACAGAAATAATGTCAGAAAGCAGTGAAAAAAACTGAAATTTTTAAAAGATTAATTTTAGCAATTCTGATTTTTTATTAATTTTATAGGATTTAAGATGCATATGCAATAAGAATATCCTATAATTTATTAATGATTTATAGATTAGGTATACAAGTATACCTCCTATTCATATATAGAATGTCTACCAATTTTACATTTTTGTTAGTAAATCTTTGTTCATACCAATGATTACATGTCAAAAAAGTAATGTTATGAAAGACTGTACATTTCTATATTCATAACATGTTTACTAACCCTCAACCCTTGACTAACTTTTGTCTTACTGTTTAACTATTTTTTAGTTTCAAAATTTAAAATAATGTACACTATTATGCCAATTTATGATTTTAATGACTAGCATTATTTAATACTATTTTATGTTTACTGGTGCACATAGGGTTTAAAAGTTACTCATTTTCTTACTGTTTCAACTTTTAATGAAGTACAGCCATTTTATTTGTAAACAATAGGAATCTGTTCATTAAGTAATGAAGAGAGGCAAATTTACTCTGGAATTAATATTTAATATAGTAGTTTTGGAAAATGCTTTCAAATCAATAAGATTTTCCATAGTCAATATTACGTCCTTGATTGACCCTCCTTAGAATATAGTCTCACATGCACTCTCCAGCATCTGCCAGTGCACACTGGCTAGATGTACTATCTTTATATTATGAAAGCTGATAATCTGAAAAGTCCTGAACTGTGCTTTCCAACTATGGTTTGTTTTGGCCATAAGCCAAAATTGTCTACTGAGTCTCTAAAATGTATCAATAATAAATACAACTGAGGCACAGGAGGTTTCATTTTATTTAGTTTGAATTTAGTTTCATTTAAATGGCTACTGGACAGGGCAGCCCTGAATGATGTGTCTTTCTCTTAGCCCAAGGTAGGCCCTAAGAAGTGATTATTTTTGTGGCTGGCTGTGCAGCTTACAATTTATATAAGACACAGTCCCAGTCCTAGCAGAAAAGAGGCAGCTGGAAGATCACCCTGGAGAGATTCCTTAGATGAGATACATTTCCATCTGAAACTCTCTGGCTCTTGCCGTGCTAGCTTTCTGCTGACTGAGGTCTGGGGACTCTGTCTGGACCCAGCCTCTGGTTTGTGGGACCGTATAAAAGTGGGTGAAGGAATAGCATACAAATGCCAGTCTAAAGGCTTCTCTACACTTGGGCCAAAGTTGCTTTTTTATTCTTTTGACTTTTGCTTTGCTGTAACTCTTTTCTGTTCAGAAGCATCTGTCAGATATCCCACTCCAAGTGACAGGAGTGTTATTTCTCCTCATTAAAAATGTCATCCATCTATATATATTAATAGCTCTTCCTTAAATTGGATTCCTAAAATGCCTATGGCAGTTTGAAATCAACCTTCCTGCAGGATGCATGACTGAGGGGTTGGTCTTAATTGATTCCAGTTTAATGATCTTATTTATGTTAACACTACAAAGCATATATGCCTGTATTAACACTATTTTAGCCACCTTCTCAGACCATAGAAAGAGCTGCTGCAAACAGGGACCCTGAAGCATAAGTTCCATTTGCTTCACATTAAATTTGTCTTTTAATTATTTGCTGTTTTGTGTGGTTTACCAGAAGTTATCTATTTATATAATTAACTTCATTATATGACAGATGCTTAAAATATACCTCAATTAAACAGTAGGTTGAAAAAGGGGAAATATAATTACAACTTTTCCCTTTAATTTCATAAAATTGTTTTATATTTACGTATTTACAAAAGTAAAAGTACAGAGAGTTTACCTTGCTTACCTATGTCATTACACTCTAGACTTCCTTCTCTAGAATTGTTCAATCTTTCTTAAAACATTCTAGAGTTTTTTGCTTTTCTCTATTTAGATAGGTAGAGAAAGAGACAGGTACAGATACAGCTAGTATAGAGATGTCTGTAGGTATTTATGTGTGTATATATGTACGTGTATACATGTGTGCATATATAGATATATGTGTGTATGTGTATATATCTATAGGTCTTTGTATATACATTAGTCATCTTTCATTTTCCTTTATCAAAATTATCTGCTGCATGTTAAATAAAAGTATATGCCTGGGGTATACTTGATGCAGGACAAGGCAATACCATGACCTGCTGCCTTAGCCCTGAAGGTGTTGATGCTCCTGGGGATGGAGGAACCAGCTTGCTGGAAGGGCTGGACACCTGTGGGGGAGATGCTGGTGCCATGCTGTCTCCTCCAAGTGGACTTCTGAGCAGATGGTGCCTTGCTGTCTCCTCCATGATGGACTTCTGACTCGTCAGTTTCATGGATGGCACCTTGCTGTCTCCTCCATGTGCACTTCTGACTGGTGGATTTCCTATCAGTTTCCAAGGCCTGAGAGTTCATTGGACAGCTGGCTATAACTGACAAGACTCACACCCTAGCAGAACAACCCCCCTGCCACTATATAAACCCCTGAGCAGAGAGCCCAAGTACAGACCTCCAGGAAGGAGCAGGAGAGCTTATTCCCCTCCTGGGTTCCCTCTGCCAGGAGGTTTGGTTTTTGTAGTTGTTGTAATTTTTGTTCCTGTAAATAAATCCTGACTTACCACTGATCCTGTGGTCCATCAATTTATTCTTCAATTCACTGCGACCAAGAACCTGAAATTCCGGTATCACACACTTTTCTTTTTCTTTTCTTTTTTTTTTTTTTTTTTTTTTTTTTTGGTTATTTATTCTTACTTTCTTTTTTTGTGCGGGATGTATGATAGAGGTCTATTATTTATTTGTTAAATAGCCAGTGTTATGATTCATCTGTATACAAAAATACTGATATAATTCTAATTTCAGAGAACTATAGGCACTTGAAAGCATTTTTGTTGATTGCAGAAGGATATTTTGAGAATTGTATTATCGGGACTTTAGTAGAATGTGAAAGGGCCAAGTAAGAGACTGCCAGAAACAGGCACATAGTGAAGGAGGAGAAGAAACTAAGGTGTGTGTTTCCTCTGTCTGCTTTTGTCTCTTCTCTGCCTAGTTTACCTCCGGAGGACCTGCCATTATCAACTATGAATCCTTGAAGGAAAAAATTGGGGTAAAGTGGTGTTTGGGCAAAGAAGTTACATAGAAGAGAAAGATCAAACAGGGTGCAGGGGTTCACGCCTGTAATCCCAGCATTCTGGGAGGCCTAGGTGGGTAGATTGCCTGAGGTCACAGGTTTGAGACCAACCACAGCCAGAGCAAGATCCCGTCTCTAAAAATGTGTGGATGTTGTGGCGGGGACCTGTAGTACCAGCTCCTCGGGAGGCTGAGGCAAGAGATTCGTGTGAGTTTGAGGTTGCTGTGAGATGTAATGCCACAGCACTCTACCAAGGGTGACATAGTGAGACTCTGTCTAAAAAATAAATAAATAAATAATAAATAAATAAATAAATAAATAAAAATAGAAGAAGAAGAGAAAGACCATAATCCTTGAAGAGGTGCAGACCAAGTGGGAAAAGGAGGCAAAACAGGGAAGTTTTAAGAGGAACAAAAAAAGTCAGGAAAGATTCTCTGACAACCCAGTGGGGAAAATTGACCTAAGAGGGGAAAAAATTAAAGATCTAGGTATGTTTAAATTGGAGAATAGCCGCATTTAGTAAATAAGTATCATTTTTGCCCTGCCATTTCTCTGTTTTAGACACTTCACCAGCTAAACTTGCGGCAAGTCTATTTTGTTCTACCTGTATATTGAAAAGGATACTATAAAGTCTTAACCACATGATACATTAAAATTCCCACAGCTAATTAATGCAGGTTTTAAGTTGAAAACACTATTTATAGAAAGATAAAAGAGTGATATTAAAAAATAGCAATTAGTACTTTTATCAAAAATGAGGAGAGGTAGAAAACGCTAAACCTTTACATTATTTTGGTTTGCTTTGCATCACGGAACCATTTTTCTTGTAGAAAATATTTTGCTCCCTTAGCAACACCAATGTGCTTATTTCATTATGAATCACTTACTTTTTTAATTATGTCATTAAATACCTTAGAAAATATTATAGAGGTAAAATTTATTTAAACATATCCTCATCTGTCAAATTTTATTTGTGAATAGAAATACCAGCACAATCAATACACGTTAGACACATGTTGACACTCGACACTATTTACTGGTGAAGAGCCTCAAAACGGTTAAGAGACCGTCTACATCTGTGATAGAAAACTGTAACATAAATAAATCAATGAGTTTCACTATAATTTTTTTGGCTTAAACACTTTTTTTCTTTTGAATTCTTCGTATTTCAGGAAGATGGTATATAAAAAGCCAAAAAAAAAAAAAAAAAAAAAAATTGCCCCAAATCATACTCGGATCCCTATTGTCACCCTTTAGAATATCTAATTTCTAGTCATCTATCAAAGTACTCTTTAAAAAGCTCTATTTCAATAGTCATCATTATATATTATTTTATATCATATTTGGCCTGCTTTTTTTCTATTTTCTTTCTATCATTCATTTAGCCATTCTGGCATGTGTAGAGTGGTATTAGAGTTTAATTTGAATTATCTTAATGACTGATAAAATAAGTACCATTTTCTATGCATATTGTCCATATGAATTTCCTCTGTCATATAAGATCTTTCTTTGCACATTTTTCCATTTTTTTCACGCTTTTCCATATTTTATTTGTCAAATAGCAAATGTTTTCTCCTATTTTATAGTTGTAGTTTTTTGTTTTTAATCTTTTGATGTCCCTATGTCCCTTTTAGACGAACAAAAGTCTTTAATATTAATCTATACAGTACACCATGTTTAATAGGTAATTCTTTTTGTGAACCTGTAATTCTTTAATTCTTTTAGTGTACTTGTAGTCTTTTTTTTTTTTTTTTTTTTTTTTTTTTTTTTAATAGATAGAGTCTCTCTTTAACATACTGGGTAGAGTGCTGTGGCCTCACAGCTCACAGCAACCTCGGACTCCTCAGCTTAGTGATTCTCTTGCCTCAGTCTCCTGAGTAGCTGGGATTATAGACGACGGCCAGAACACCTGGCTATTTTTTTGCTGCAGTTTGGCTGGGACCGGGTTCGAACCCACCACCCTCCGTATATGGGGCCTGTGTCCTACTCACTGAGCCACAGGCAGCGCCCATACTTGTAGTCTTTGCCTACTCCAAAATCAAAGGGATGTTTCATACTTCCCTCTAAAGCTATCATTTCAATCTATCTAAAATTTATCTTTCTGTAAGGTATGAAGCAGAAGGTAAGCTTTATTACTTTTATAATTGTCTCAAAACCTTTTATTGAAAAGACTGTCTTTTTTCCAATGGCAGTGCACTGTCATCTTTGCAACAATAAATCTGTCATTATGGCTTGGTGCCCATAGCACAGTGATTACAGTGCCAGCCACATACACTGGAGCTGGCAGGTTCGAATCCAGCCCAGGCCTGCCAAACAATAATGACGACTACAACCAAAAAATAGTCCACTGTTGTGATGGCCGCCTGTAGTCCCAGGTACTTGAGAGGCTGAGGCAAAAGGATCGCTTAAGCCCGAGAGTTTGAGGTTGCTGTGATCTGTGATGCCACGGCATTCTTCCAAGGGCAGCATAGTGAGACTCAGTCTCAAAAAAAAAAAAAAAAAAAAAAAAAAAAACCGTCCTTATTGTGTGAGGGGGATGAAGGCGACATATTTGAGGGAAGTATTTCCTCACCTACATATCATGATGAATTGAGAATTTATTTATCCTTGCGTCAAAACACAGTTCTTTTCAGTGAATTATTACATAGCCATTGATTCCTACTATTTCATATTGTGTTTTTTTTTTTTCCTTTTTTATTATTGTCTTGCTTATTCTGGACCTTTACATTTCCATACAAATTGTAAAATGAGCTTGGTAATTTCGTCATAACAACTTTCTAAGATTTCAAATTGGACTGAGATATAGATGATGGAAAGATATTTGTAATATTGATTTTTCTAATCCATGAACATATTATATTTAATATTTTAAGAAGTTCCCTAATTTTTCTTAATAATGTTTGTAGTTTTCTGAATAGACGTCTTACAGTTAAATTTTCTATTTATTCCCAGGCATTTGATTTCTTATACTCTGTAAATTAAGTTACAGAGAATCTTTTTATGTATTTATTGTCATATAAATAAAACTGATTTTTACATTTTCTATGCACCCAGGACTCCTCGATTTCTATATAAACAAACATGCTGTGTTTAAATGGCAACTTTACTGTATCCTTTCCAATATCATACCTTTCATTTATTTCCCTGGGCTTCTTGTAATTTTAGAGAAGCCTTTTAATTCAATGTTAATTACAACTGGTAATAAATGAAGGCTTAGTCTCATTACAGAGAAATTTAAGAAAATAATTTGATATTTTATCATTATAATAATATATCTAATTATATATTATTAATATTATCTTATATTTTATTAACAATATGAACATTTTCTTATTATTATATTATCTTATATTATTATCTAATAATATAAAATATTTTTGTTATTTTGCTTTTATATTATTTACCCCTCCTTGATAGATTTTACTATGCCAATTATTCTGATCTCACAAATTGTTAGAAAGCAGTTGCTTTTTTCTGTTTTATAGAAGATCATGTAAAACATTGCTATTATTTCTTTCTGAAATATTTGGACAAATTAACTAATGAAACTATTTTAAATTTCTTTGTGGAAACTTTAATAGACAAATTAGTATTCAATTTTTTTTTAGAAAATATTTGATTATTTGGGTTTTTTTAATCAGTTTTAACTATATTTACTTATCCTTGTTATCTTTGTCATATTTTTTTTCTTGTATGGGTATCCAAACACTGTAAGACAATATGAAAATTGTTTTTTTCCATTTATATTTTTGTATATTTACACAAACATTAATCTTTATGCTATTTTTGCATTTTATCTTTACATCTTGAATTATATTGCAACTATGCCTATGTTCATGCCATTTAGAATGTAACATATACCTTTATACTTCAAAAAATTATTGTTATTTGTACCTGCTTTAATTTAGGATATTGGTATTAACTTTTCTTTTAAGTAATGAATTTCATTTTCTGCTATGTCCAGTTTGGTGTTAAATGGATTCAGAGTTTATGATTGCACATATTTTCCTTCACATCTAGTATAATCATTTGATGCTTTCAAAAACTTTCCATATGCAATATTTATAACTTCTCATTTCCCTGTTAAAATACCCCATCTTTTAAACTATTTTTTCCATCATAGAAACATCAGGCTCAGCTTCTTAGTGTCCTGTCTAGCCTCAGAATTTAGCCAAAATATTCTTGAGAAAATTATTTTGTACTTGAGACCCTTCATGTCATGATTTGGTTTTTTATTTTAGGTTTGTGGAACCTCTATTAGGATTGATATTTTTATTCCCCACAACAGCAGTCTCGTGGCTGGTCAAACCTTCTTTATAGCCCATGCAAAGAACTGACAAATAGTACCAGAAAACAAAGCAAAACCAAAACCAATGTTGGTCTACCATCATTTCCTCTCTTAATACCAGGTTCCTCTCTAAAATGTTAGTACATATTTCAAAATTTTCGGATGGCCATAAATATATGATTTAATAATTCATCCTGCTTTTTCCAGTGTTCACTAAAAGCATTGACCTACAGTTCCCTACAACATCCTATCCGGAAAAAGAAGATTGAATCTTTTTGATGACTTTTGAAATGATTATATAAAGCTTTGAACCTTGATCTCATTACTAAATTATAGGTTCTACTTCTAAATTTATTAAAAATTTAAGTCTCTACTTAAACAAGATAAAAAATCTCTATTGAAATATTTTAAATACAGCAGGAAAGATGTTAAGGCTTCAACATTGGAATGTGTCAAAAGCAAAAATTATAATGAAACACTATTAAAGTATTACACTTTACACGTTTATTTGTGCTACACACATTTTTATTTTGGTATAATTTTACATTAATAGTAAAAATGTCACTGTAAAAGTCATATTTTTATTAACCACTCTATATAAAATTTTGTATGGTCTGGATTTACAAGAAAAGGAAAATATAAATCCTAATATCCCCAACATAAGAATGCCAGTAGCTCCTTAAATACTTCAGGTATATATGATTGTTACTATAACTGCATGTATTGTGTAAACTTGGAGTATTGAATTTGTTATACACGTGTACTAATGAGACGTATTAATACATATTTACAAATGCACTTCATTTTTCTTGTCTCTTCTATAGACACTATTCAACAAGCAACCCATTTTAACATGATTCAATCTCTTTCACAAGAATAAAATATCTTACTATACACTCATTTCAAAAGCTACGGTAAAATAACTGATAGTTATAAAAACTAAATAGAATTAATTACAATCAATTTATTCTGCAAGTATTTTAAAGTCTATTTTTAGGTTGGGTAACACTACCAATTGTATCACTTTATTCCCTTGAAAAATCAAGGAAAAATTAGAAAAAAGTATTTCATTTTTAAACATACATTCTTAGGTTTATTAGTTAAATAAAGTGTCCTAGAAGAGGAAATAATTAAAATTACTGATACTATTTATACTGGCTCCAAGTTTTTTAAGAAATACAGATATGATCACTTAAGTATTATGTGTGAGGTAATGAAAAGTTTACATACAGAATCTCTATGGTGCTGAAATACCATGGTGCTCTGAGGGAAAGCATTATTGTTACTTCTTGAGAACCGAGGCAGCTGTCTTTCTCATGGTACATTATTCACAGGAATCACTGACAAATCATAACAGTTCAATCATTTTCTTGAAAAGAATGGTGATTTTAATGAAACAATTGATGATTGCCCTTTTGTCCATGATAACTCAAGTTAAAAAAAAATTAGAAAACATTACCATGAACTTTTATTAGCTTATGACTAATAAAAGATTGTACCGACAGAATTGCTGGTAATATTTAATGTTACTTTTTGATTTTACACGTGTATCATGAAGTGCATAAAATTTTAACATATCCATGTAAATGTCCAAACTAATATTTTCCAAATGACAAGAAAACCACATGAATAAAAGATATGTTCAAAGTTCAAGGTAAACCAATAGATTGTAACATAACAAATTGTAAAGTTATATGACTTCACATTCAGTATTACAACTAACTTTAAGAAATCATTTATCATTTTAATGTAGTCTTCAAGAAATATATTCACAATTATCTGAGAATTACATTAAATGTTCCCTGCTTTTCTAAGTACATACCTGAATTAGGCCTTGTTTTCCTCATATACATCAAGTAAAACAATACACCTCAACAGATTGAACCTTGACTCATATTTGAGAACCCTACTGTCTTCTGTCAAGCCAAAAATTAAAGATATTTGCAAAATTATATATATAAATGCAACTTTTCCTTATTAATTGTTATTCTCCAATGTGTACTTATCAAAACATTTTCATAAAATGTAGAATTTTATTTACATTTACTATTGTGTTACTGGTATTTTAAATTAAATTACAGTACTTACTTTTAATTTTCTTAGTCTTATATTTTATTATTGTATATATTTACAAATTTGAGACACATAAACACTTCCACATTAATTAGTAAGTGTGTAAAAATGTCCTCATATCAGAAAGCTTGAGAACAATCCTTGAATAAATAAATAAGTCTCTTAGTATGTTTGGTTTTGTTGTAACAAAATACCTATGGCTGGGTAATTTATAGAAGCTTCATTTGGCCTATGATGTTGGTTGTTGGACAGTTCAAGACTGGGCAGCCATATGTAGTGAAGATGTCTTGCTGCTTCTGCTCATGAAAGGAAGCAAAAGGGGTATGGGAGTCTGCAGAGAGCTCCCACGGGAGAGAAGAAACAAGAGAGATAAACACAAAGGAAGACAGACTCTTTTTGTAAAATCAGGTCTTGAGGGAATGGTTCAGGTTAGAGCAAGAACTGTCTTGCCCCAGTGGGAAGATGTTAATTTGTTCGTAAGAGAGCCATCCCTAGGACTAGAACACCTCCTACTAGGCCCCACCTCCCAACATTGCCACATTGTGATCAAGTTTCCACATGCTCAGAGGGGACAAACTATAGGGGTAAATAATAGGGAAAAGCTACCATGTTATTGTGACAGTCCAGTGCATCACAAAGTTGAAGCCCCAAAATCTAACCTCAGTGTTACTGTGAGGATTAAATGAGTTAGTGCACACATAGTTAGATAAACGTGCCTGCGACATAATAAGTAATATATACATACTTGGTATTACAGTATTACTTTTTTCCTGGAAAAGCCACAAATACTTTTTTTTTAAGGATATGGAAGTAGAAATTATCACAAGAATGGAAAAGCAAATATCCAATGTACTCAATACTACTATGAAGCCAGGAAATGATCTAATACATGCCCACATAGAGAAAAACTCAATTGAATTCAAACTGGTGGGGAAGGAGTATGGGGAAGGGGCAGAGGGGAGGAAGGGAGAGGATTGGTGTGCTTCCAGTTAATGGGCACAATGTAAAGGTTTATGGCAGGCCACTTGGGTGTGGTCCACAACTGCAAGAGGGACTCCACCTAACAAATTCAAACACTGTCACCTAGTTTGTACCTTCACATTAACCTGAAATTAAACAAACAAAACTTTCCAGCATTAAAACAAAACATCCAGTGTCTGACAACCTCAATTCACAACTTTGTTCTGCAGCTAACTTTGGGTAATTAGTTTAGTGATTATTATATCTATTCCTCAGTTTGTATAAGAGGAGTGTTTTAAACACTTAAAAATTAATTACCCATTATTATTATGCGTAACAGTTTTTTTAAATTTTTTTTATTATTTTTTTCTATTATAGATAAAAATGTTTTTCTATCCTTGGTATGGGTTCTACTAACCTTAAATTACATGGCACAAGTTTGGGTTATGGGTTATGTGAAAACTTTAGGGCTTTGTTAGAAAAGAAGGAAAGAATGGATATTAACTTGTATACTAAAAATGAGAACTCATATTCATGCTTGTATAGAGGACTTCTGCAATTACTATGGGTAAAGATATCTTTCTAGTGATCCAGTTTTGATCATTTAAAATTCTAGAATCTTTTCTCTCTAAATAGTACCTAGACCTTCTATCTCAGGCTGAGTATGAAATAACATCTCCAAACACTATTTGATTTTTCTTTTCGTAATAAACATTTAGAACAATAATGTTTATTAAACAGTGAACAGTTGCAAACAACATCTTGAAAGTAACAGCATAGCAGAATACTTTACAGAGAACGATCTTTGTAGTTAAGGATGAAACATTCTGAGAGTGAATTATATTAAATGGGAGACGTTATCCAGCTACCAGCTTCAGATACTACTATTAATTTGTCATCACATTAATTAAGAGATAATTAGTAAGAGAATATAAAGAATAGAAAAATCTATCGCATACCGTATATACTCGAGTATAAGCCGAGTTTATTCGGCACAAAATTTGGCTTATACTCGAGTATATACGGTATATTTGTATGCTTCTGAATTAAGTGGTGGTTTAAGGTAAGCAACTGTAAGAAAGCAAACAGGACTCAGAGTGTAATTAATCAGTCAGAAATAACAAGTTTATCTCTCATTGAAATAAAGTTTAAAATTAGTGTTCCTGCTTGCTGGCTGTCCCTCCTAGTCAGTAATTTAAGCACTAGTTTCCTTCATTTGATGGTTCAGCCACTGAAGATGTGTGTCTTTTACCATATTGTTGTGAATTAAGACAGTGGAAAGAAAGGAGCACGATGATCATACACAGAAGAGTTTTATGAAGTCGCACACATGTGGTTTCAGCTTGTATCACATTACCTAGAATTCTGGCATATAAATTAGTCTAGTTGTAGGTCACTGAAAAAGGGAAACAGGTTTGTTGGCACCATGATAAAAATAGACCCTTAACTAGGTGAAGCAGAAAATAGCCCCATAATCATAGTCTCCCAAGATTTCTTCAACATTTTACTTAGTTTGAGCAACTTGGTGATGAAAGTCATATCCCTGGCATGAAAAAACATTTTCAGTGGCATAAAACT
Organism: Loris lydekkerianus; assembly: GCA_963574355.1. Taxonomy (NCBI): domain Eukaryota; kingdom Metazoa; phylum Chordata; class Mammalia; order Primates; family Lorisidae; genus Loris; species Loris lydekkerianus. The sequence goes on from CAUYPK010055172.1 coordinate 13,312, forward strand.
AGCATGTCTGTATTGTTTTGTATTGTTTAATACCTGTCTTAGACTAAAAGCTTGCTTTTATAAATCCATGAGAGTAATAGGTTGTGAAAACTAAAATGAGATTTAGTTAAGTTGGCCTCATTCAAATATTAAAACTGAACTGTTAACCCTATTAGGATTTATCAAATGATTTCTTTGGCTTTTATCACTGTTATTATAGATGAACAGTTTAGAAGATATTTTACAGACTAACAGTTTAATGTTAAATTGTATGAATCAAAAAATGAAGTAAAATAGACTTCAAAAGTAATAAATTTCCTATTACAGTTCTTAATTGTAAAGTATACTTTTTGAATGGACAGTAAGTGTAATTATTATATTTTTATTTAAAATACGGATATACACATCTATTATTTGAAAATTTGCTATACAACATATGGTAAAGATTAAAGAAGAAAGATATCAAAAAATTTACACAGCATTCAAGTATATTATCTTGATTTTTTAATTGCAAATTTATTGGATCAAATTTTTCTGTCCTTTCTTGAAGAGATTCTTAATTTCATAGCATTTACTTTTTAAGCATATGCCATCTTTTATTTAATTAGTTTCCAATATTTTCTTGTTACTAAACTTTGAAATAAAAATTTCTTATCTATTTGTTATCTATTATTTGAGCTTAAAGGTTAGGCTATTCCTGAAAAGCAGCATAGTTTAGCACCTTCCCTTCTGCTTAAACAGAGTACAAAACTCTTGTTTTATTTCTTAAACAATCAGAATCATTTTCAGTCTGGCTAGTGTTAGCAATGCTGTTCTCTCAATGTGCTCATAGATTCTGATCCAGTTTTCTATATTGGCCTAGGTGTTAGTTGCTTAATTGTTTTACTGCCAAAGTGATACGGGGACAGGTGGCCCCCAGCCAGCAGAGCTGACCTGGAGGACCTGCTGCTTCCAGGTGTTGGTGCAGGCAGCCAGCAGTGGAACCAGCGGGCTGGATGGTTTGGGGTGGGGATGTGAGGGGGGTGTCATAGGAGGCTCCAGTAACCAGAGGGACCAGACAACTGAGGGGAGACACCAGCACCTTAAATCCCCCCCCCACACACACTTCAGACTGAATGGGAACCCCACCTTTTCTAGGCCTGGTCAATTCCATGGCCTGATCAATTTTGTGTAAGTTTCCTAGGCCCTGGAAAGGGATTGTAGCCCTTCATTAACTGAGTTCTGCCCCAGCTAAATGTAACATCTGAGTTTAGGCTGAATGTAACTTTAGAGGACCCACCCCTGCTAAATGTGACAATTGAGTTCCTGCTAAATAAACCCAGGCGACTATATATACCCCTGAGCAGAGAGCCTGGGGAGAGACAGACAGAGGGAGCCAGAGAGCTCTTTCCCCCACCTGGGTTCTCTGCCAGGAGCTTTGGAGTTTTTGTATTTTTTTCTTTTTTGTAAATAAATCCTGTTTTATCACTGATCTGTGGGCAGCGGATTCATTCTTCGGATCACTGGGAGCAAGAACCCTTGAAGATGAAATTCCGGTATCAAAAGTTTTTCTTTAAATCCATCCTTCGGATTTAAAATCTAGAATTGCTCATATTCTTTGATCTTGTAAGGACCTTACATTCCAGATTATCTCTATTATTTGTTATTCCTATACTGAATGGGTCTTACCTTCTTAGTTCTTTCTTGTATCTTCAAACATCTACTACGTTACTGTTTTCAAACATCTTCCCTCAGAGCTACAGCTATAATGGTCTGCTTTCTAGGATGGAGCAGATGAAATCTTGCCATATGCTTTAGCATTAAACTGTATCAATACACAGCCTCTAAGGGCTTTCTCACCACCTGCTGCCCAATCTTAAAACTGAAGCCACCTCCTGTGGAATTGTTGGCAGCACACCAGTCCGGGTACCAGTGTCCCATAGTTAGAGTCCATATGCTCAGCAGATAAATCCCATACAGCAGATCCTGTTTGTGTGTGTCCAAACTCGTGCTTGAACACTCATTCTCTTAGCTGTCAGGTGTGTTGTTGGCGGGGTCCCTCCCTAGGAACTGACCTTGTCCAAAGAGCTGCTTTACTCAAAATTTACCTAAAATAACTTAGGGTAAGCCCATGTTTGATTCCTAGTCAACATGAGATGTGGGGTCAAAACCTGTCCCCCCTTCCTCAGTCCAGGATAACTCTGGAGGTTAACCAAAGTTTAATCGCTCCCAATATTATTGGCTAATGGCCTTGTTGTGAATGAGGTTCACTTTACAACCTTGCTTTAATATCTAAAAATATTATATAAGTAGCGTTATGTGTTCAGCTGCAATAGCTATGTGGGGAATTTTTTAATGTAATTGATACCAGAATGTTAGGTTCTTGGTCTTGGCGATACAAAGAATGAATCGATGTACCACAGGATCAGTGGTAAGTCAGGATTTATTCAGAAGAACAAAAATTACAGCTACAAAACCAAACCTCCTTGCAGAGAGAACGCAGAAGGGGAACAAACTCTCCTGTGTCTTCTTCCAGGTCTGTCTTTGCGCTCTCTACTCAAGGGTTTATATAGGGGTTGTTCTGCTAGGGTGTCAGTTACAGCCAACTGTCCAATGAACTCTCAGGCCTTGGAAACTGACAGGAAATTCACCAGTCAGAAGTGCATATGGAGGAGACAGCAAGGCTCCAGCCATGAAACTGACCAGTCAGAAGTCCAGGTGGAGGAGACAGTAGAGAGCCAGCATCTCCCCTGGAGGTGTCTGGCCCTTCCAGAAAGCTGGGGTTCCTCCATTCACAGGAGTGTCAACACCTCAAGGTCTAAGGCAGCAGGTTGTGGTGCTGCCTTGTCCTGCATAGAGAGAGAGAGACACAGAGAGAGAGAGAGAGAGAGAGAGAGAGAGAGAGAGAGAGAGAGAGAGACTGACTCACTTTATCACCCTTGATAGAGTGTCTTGGCATCATCACTCACAGCAACCTCAAACTCTTGGGCTCCAGTGATCCTCTTGCCTCAATTTCCCTAATAGCTGGGGACTACAGGCACCAGCCAACGCTGGGCTATTTTTAAAGATGGGGTCTTGCTCTTGCTCAAGCAAGTCTGGAATTAGTGAGTGCTACCCACCTTGATCTTCCAGAGTGCTGGGATTATAGGCATTAGCCATGGTGCCAATCCATAATCATCTATTTTTAAAATAAGGAAAAATAACTTTAGAAATATTCTCTGGAAATTGATAATATCCCCTTATAATAGACCACCCCCAAAGGTAAGGCATGAAGAAACCTACGTATCATGTTTTTGTTGACAAAATAACTATCAATAACTAATTATAGAAAAAAATATGAAATAGTTGTAAAACTATATTATTTTCATTTCCCTTTAGTGAGCCAAAGGTTGGAAGGATGTTTTTTGCTTGTATTTTTCAAGTAAATATTTTGAACAATAATGACAATAACATAGGTAATACTAATTTCTTTAAGCAGTTAACTTTATAAGTTCTACAAGTCCTTAATATGTGTCTTTGCCTTTACTTTGTATTAAATTTATTTTTGTTCTTAATATTTAGAAATAATTGAAAGTATATTCAATTTTTTAAATTTGGCACTAACTGAAAAACTAAGTAATTGAGTGCTTGCTATATATCTGAAGAGTCAAAGGATTGAATGGAAACATTAATTGAGAATTTAATATTGTACTTTGGAATTATAATAAGTGGTAGCATTTAGTGAGCACTTATTATGTGTCAGATCACACTTTAATCACTGTGTGTATATTTGTGTGTATAACGTAATTTAAATATTTCTACTGTCATAGAAGACATATGCTCTTATTGTGCCTATAATAAAGAAAAGTAAACAGAGTGAGAGTGGTGGTGAAGTGAGGGTTTGAGCTCAGTCAGGTTGAGGATAAAGTATTTCTATATATCTGTCATTTCCTGAAAGCTCACCATGTGTCAGCCACCCTATTAAGTAGATTATGTGTATTATATCATTTAATTCTCATTACCACAACATGGGGTACATACAATTATCCTTATTTCACAAAGATTACTGAGGCTTAGAGAGTTTCAGTAATTTTTGAAATGGCTCACACACACGTGGTGCATAGTCGGGAAATAAAACCAAATCTGTTGGGGGAGGCCACTGCCTCATATGGTAAACGACACTAATAATCCCTTTGGCATATTTTTCTGTTAACAGAAAACAGAGCATTCAGTGAAATTTAACTCATCGTAGAAGCAGTTAATTTTCTGCTATTAAGCAGAGGAAAATCAACATGTATATGTTATTATTTCCGATGGTTTTTACTGTAGGAGTATGTTTATGACACTTGTAGGCTTAGTCTTCAAGATAATCCAGAACCATGCAGCATTTTTCCTCTACTGGATGACACATCAGACTTTGACAGAACAGACACAGAAGAAATGTGTACTTTGCCATGTTTTATTTTTGTCAGAAAGCTATCAGCAAGTCCTGCTTCCTAACACTGTCACTAACACAAAGTTGACAGGCTTGCAGAAAAGTGACACGCGGACATATTTACATATCCCCAGGCCACATTCTCTACTAACATCAAACTGACAAAATCACAGTTGATGGATACTTTAAAACATACCTAGGCTACTTATCCATTTCGTATACTTCTGTCCTATGCCCTGGTAAATCAGTTTCTTGGGATTTATGTCTATGTTTTATGCAGGCATGTACGCATGCATGCGCACACACACACACACAGGAATTTGGGGATAAAGATAGTACTCTGGCATTTTTAATAGTTTATTTATATCTAAATTATTTGTCCCATGTGAAAATTATTGGAAATATAATTAAGATGTCTTTTTTTCTTTAAATGGGGAATGGTTCTGTTCTCATTAATGTTTTGTTGGTTTGTTAAGAGATCATTGTATACCTTAAAATGTTAAGGGGAATCCTGAAATTTTGGTATCAAATTTCCTGAGATATGGGAACTTCAACACCCAATCTTTAATATTTATGAAGTTTGATGAAATTTTCTTTAGTATTGTTCCATTATATGATTCTCTCAGGGCACTTACCTTTTTATGTTTCTTGCATATCTAAGTGTTTTTTATGCTTTTCCTATAAAATTTTGTGTTAAAGACTTTTTACCTATTTTCTAATGAGTATTTTTGGTGGATATTTTCAGATTAAAATAAAATTTGAGGCTGGGTACCTGTAGCTCAAAGGCTAGGGCTCCAGCCACATACACTGGAGCTGGCGATTTCAAACCCAGCTCCAACCTGCCAAACAGTAATAACAACTACAACCAAAAAATAGCTGGGCATTGTGGCACGTGTCTGTAGTCCAAGGTACTTGGGAGGCTGAGGCAAGAGAATCGCTTAAGCCAAAGAGGGTAAGGTTGGTGTGAGCTGTGACACAACGGCACTCTACCCAGGGTGACACAGTGAGACTCTGTGTAAAAAAAAAAAAAAAAAAAAAGAATAAATAAATAAATAAATAAAATAAATAAATAAAATAAAATAAAATAAAATTTGATTTTACATCTACATTATGCTACATTTACAACGTAATTATACAAATATAGGCCAAAATAAAAAATGAACAGTTTCACAAAACTTAATTTATTGATATTTGAAGAAGTGACAGCAATATAGACAAAAGTAATGTTTTAACGACCATAAGCAAGAGCAAATATTTAGCTACAATTGTCTGATCCAAATATAAAGCAATGCTCACATAGAAAAACACATAAATAATCAATGGGAGAAAAACTCACAATAAGTTTGATCTCTGTAAATTTTCAACAGTCAAAATTCTTTGCTTATTCTTTCCTTTTTTATTTCAATAAGTTTGGTGGGTACAAGTGGGTTTGTTGTTGTTGTTACATGGATGTATCGTATGGTTCTGAATCTGGGTCTCTCCCAACTTTCCCCCTTCTGAGTCTCCAATGTCCGGTGTAACACTCTGTAGACCATGAATATGCCTCCTGCTTAAAAGTGTAGTGTTCAATGTCCTGTTCTTGAGTTACTTCACTTAGTACAATAGTCTCCAGCTACATCCAAGTTGCTGCAAAACAGATTTCATTCTTTTTTTATGGCTCAGTCGTATCCCATGGTGTACATATAGACCATATTTTCTTCCTCTACTTATCACTTGGTGAGCACTGAGGTTGATTCCATATCTTTGTGATTGTGAATTATTCTGCAATAAACATTTGAGTGCAGGCATTTTTTGATATGATTTCTTTTCTCACCCAGTAGTGAGACTGTTGAATCTAGTTATGCTTTTAGTACTTTGAGAAAACTCCATATTGTTTTCTACAGAGGTAGTACTAATTTATATTCCCACCAGTAGTGAATAAATATTACCTTTTCACCACATCCACACCAGCATCTATTGCTTTTGACATTTTATTAATGGCCATTTTGACTGAGTATCTCCTTGTGGTTTTAATTTGCATTTTCATGATGACTGATATTGAGCATATTTTCATGTGTTTGTTGGCTAGTTGTATATCTTCTCTAAAAAAAAATCTTTGCACGACTTTTGCCCCCTTTTTACTGCAGTCATTTTTTTTTTTTTTTTTTTTTTTTTTTACTGATTTGTTTCAGTTCTTGTAGATTCTGGGTACTAGCTATTGTCAGATGTATAGTTTGTTAAAATGTTCTCTCACTGAATAGGCTAATTACTTTGTGGATCATTTATTTAAAAGCTTTTCAGTTTAAGTTCCACTTCTTTTTCTGTTGCATTTGCTTTTAGGGTCTTAGTCATAAATTATTTTCTTAGGCCTATATCCAGCAGAATTGTTCTCAGGTTTTCTTTGAGAATTTGGGGGGGTTTCAGGTCTTACATTTAATTTTAATCCATCTTGATTTATATTTTATTTTTATTATTATTTCATTTTACTTTATTTTGCAGTTTTTTTGGCCAACGCTGGGATTGAACCTGCCACCTCTGGCATATGGAGCCTGCACCCTACTCCTTTGAGCCACAGGCACTGCCCATCTTGATTTATTTTTTATATGTGGTGAAATATAAGGATCCAGTTTCTTTCTCCTGAATGTGGCTACTTGATTTTCCCAGCACCCTTTATTCAATAGGGTGTCCTTTCTCCAGTGTATGTTATTGTCTGCTGCACCAAAGATCATTTGGTTATAAGCACAGGGCTTTTTTCCCTCTGGTTTCTTCATTCATTGATCTATGTGTCTGCATTTACACCAGTACTATGCTGGATTGGTTGGTATAACCAACTGGTCGTATAAGTTGAAGTCAGGCAATGTGACACCTCTATGTTTCTTATTTTTGCTGAGAATATTGTTTGTCATTCACGATCTTTGTTCATTCCCTGTGAATTTTAGGATATGTTCCTAGTTCTGAGAAAAACATCATTAGTATATGGACAGGAATTGCAATGGATTTATAAATTGCTTTGAGAGTATGATCATTTTAACAACATTGATTCTTCCAATCTATGAGCATGGAGTGCTTTACATTTGTTTATGTTGTTCATATGTCCTACTCAGTGTTTTGTGGAACTTCTCGTAGAAATTTTTCACGTTCCTGGTTAAATATATTCTCAGGTATTTTATTATTATTTATAGCTCTTGTAAACAGATAGGATTGAGTTCTATATTTTGTTCTCAGCTTAGTTATTACTGGTCTCTAGAAATGCTACTGATTTTGCATACCTTGATTTTTATAACATGAGAGTTTCCTGAATTAATTTATCGAATCGATACTGGAATTTCTTCTTCAGTAGGTCCTTGGTCTTGGTGATTTGAAGAATGAATCCACGGACCACAGAACAGTGGTAAGACAGGATTTATTTTACTGAAAAGAAAACAGAGAGAAAGGACCAGGGCTCCTGGCAGAAGGAAAAATCCAAGTGGGAAAAAATCCTTCTCGCTGCCTGGGTTGTCTAGGGGTGTTATAGTCACATGGGTCCTTTGCAGTTACATTGGCCAGAACTTGGTAACAAATGAACGGATACAGTCTCTTCCTTTGGGGTAAGTTGAATGAGTGCATTAATGAATGGCTAGAGTCCATTCATGAAATTGGGAAGGACTTGGAAACTTACACGAAATTGTGCAGGCCAAGGAAATGAGGGATCCCCTGAATGGGGGAACCCTGTATCACCCTTGGGACTTTCAAATGCTCACAGGGGAGTAGTGAAGCCAGAGAAGGGCTCTCTAGGTACAAGGTTCTGGGGTTGGCAGCAGAAGCAGGATGGGCTGTGCGATGGTCTCCCTCAACTAACTAGGGACCCTCGGGCTTCCTCTGCATTCACCCTCTCTGCTGCACTTGGTTCTCCAGCTCTGCCTATCCTCATCCGCTGCCCTAACACCTCCAGGGTGGAGATGAAGAAGGTACAACAGGCCCTCCTGTTGGGTGGCTGGTGCTGACCAATCCCGGTGCACCCGCCCTGTATCAAAATCTAGGAGTCTTCTGGAGGAGTCTTTACTGATTGCTAGGTATAAGATTATATTATCAGCAAATAGAGATAATTTGACTCTTTCCAACTTGGTTTCCCTTTTGTTCTTTCCCTTGCCATATTACTCTGGCTAGGACTTAAGTATAATGTTTAATAGAAGTGGCAACAGTGGGCACCCTTGTCTTTGGGGCAATGCTTTCTACTTTACTCCATTAAATATGATGTCGGCTGTGGGTTTGTTATATGTGGCTATAATTATTTTGATGTATGTTTCTTCCATGCCCAGTTTGTTCAGCATTTTTCTCATGAAGGTATGGTGGATTTTGTTGAATACTGTTTATGCATCTATTAAGATGATCATATGATTTTTGTTTTTAATTCTGTTTATGCACTGAATCATATTTATTTAATTGTATATGTTGAGCTAATCTTGATTCCTGGGATGAAACCCACTTGATGATGGTGAGATATCTTTTCGATGTGCTATTGGATTTGGTTTGCAGGTACTTTCTTGGGGATTTTTCCTCCATCTTCATCAGGACTATTGCTGTGCATGTTTTTCCTGGTTTCCTTCCCTGGCTTTGGTAGCAGGGTGATACTGGCTTCATAAAATGCAACGGTGAGGGTTCCCTTCTTCTTGATCTTTCGGAACAGTTTAAATAGTATTTCTACTAGTTCATCTGTATACGTGCATATGGTTGAATTCAGCTGTGTAGCTGGGTATTCCCGGGTTTTTTAGGGGAAGATATTTTCTTACTGATTCATTATCAATAATCTCAATACTCTTCTTTTTTTTTTTTTTTGTCAGATCAATACTCATTTTAATTTCTTCTTGATGTGACCTTAGGGGTCGTATGTTTTCTAGAATTTATCCATTTTCTCTAGATTTTCTAATTTGTGTGGACAGATTTTCATAGAATTTTTGGATGATCTTTTGTATTTTTGTACCACAAAATTATGATGTCTCTTTTTTCATTTCTGGTTTATCTTATGCAAATCATCTCTCTTCCTTTCATGGTTAATCTAGCTAGTGACCTCTTAATTTTGTTTATTTTCTCAAAGAAACAACTCTTCTTTCATTGATCATTTGAAATGTTTTTATTCTTTTGGTCTTACTTTTCTTTAGTTCTGTACTGATTATTATTATTTCATTCAAAATTCTAGCTTTGGAATTGGTTTGTTCTTGTTTTGTAGTTCATCAGGATGTGATGCTAGGTTGTTAATTTGGGATCTTTCTGTCATCTTGACGTAGGCATTTAGTGCTATAAACTTTCATCTTAGCAATGCTTTTGCTTCATCATTCTTTATAACATAGGTTTTCAAAGTCCTTTCCGTATCCCAAAGATTTTGATTACCTGTGTCACTATTATTATTCATTGTGAATTTTTTAAAATTTCTATCTTGAGTTCATAATTGACTAATGAGCAGGTAGTTTAATTTCTATGTGTTCGTATAGTTTTGAGAGTTCCTCTGGAGTTGATTACCATTTTTATACTGCTGTACTCTAAAAATGTACTGGTTATACTTTTCATATTATTAAATCCATTGAAACTTGATTTGTGGCCTAACTTGTGGTCTGTCTTGGAAAATGTTCCATATACTGATGACGAGAGTGGACATTCTGCAGTTCTGGGGTAGAATGTTCTGTCGAGGTCCATTAGGCCTATTTTCTACACTCCACTTCAAGTACAGAGTTTCTGTGTTGATTTTCTGCCGTTACTGGAATTTGAAGTCCCACTATGCTGTTGCCATCTCTTTCCTTAGGTCTAATGGTATTTGTTTTAGGAATCAAGGAGCTCTGGGCTTAGATGCAGATGTATTTAGGATTGTTATATCTTCTCTTTGTATTGATACCTTTATCATTATTTGATGGCTTTCTTTGTCTTTTTTACGGTTGTTGATAATACAATATGTTTTATCTAAGAATAGCTATTTCTCCTGACTCTCCTTTGTTCTTTATTTGCATGGAATATTGTTTCTACCTTTCACCCTAAATCTATAAGAATATATATGAGTTAAGTGCATCTTCTTTAGCAGCAGATGTTTGGTTTGTGTTTTTTCCCCATTCTCCATATCTATACCTTTTAAGAGGGACATTTGCATTATTTACATTCACACTATTGTTGACATATGAGATACTGTTCCAGCCATCACCATCATGTTGATCGTCATGCAGTTGCTTAACCTTCTCCATTGTGTCGCTTTTTTATAAGCGCTGTGAGTTTGATACTTGCCTCTTCCCTCTCTCTTTTCTTTTATTGTTTCTTCACCACCATCCTGCAGACTATGTTTTCAATGGTTGGCTTCTGTGTAGTACTTTCAGCTTTGTTTTCATTCATCGTAGGGACATATATTTTAACTCTGCTCTTTCTCTCTCTCCCTTTCTCTCTCTCAACACACATACACACACACAGCCAAGACTATTTTATGCTTTGTATCCTTATTTTATTTGATATTGTTTCAACGAGATTTTTTAAATTAGTGGCAGGGTATTCAGTCAAAATATTCACCTCCAGTGTGGCATATTTACTTGGGTTCTTCAGCTAAGGCCTACTCGATTGCCATATCCTTAATGGTTTCTAAACAAACCATTTTCTGAATATTCGTGTCGGGGAATGCACAAAAGATGCCTTCCAGAATAAAATGTCTGCTGGTAACCTACTATGAAGTGTGAGCTCTTTCAACTTTTATTTCTTCCCAGTCAACAAATATTACTCACAAAGGCTACTTGCAGTGTGTCTCTTCGTCCATATCTCTTTTCAATCAGAAGCTTTCTGCAAATGCTTTGTTTAAAAGGTTACTTTTGCAATCTTGAATTTCCTGCTTTTTGAGAATTAACACAAAACTTGGTTTAGTGAATACACGCAGCTAGTCTGAATATATGTCTTCATGTTTCTAAAGAGTGATTATTAGATTTTAATTTTAGATTAAGCTATTTATTTGCTTTAAAGGACAATATGTTTGCCTTACTTTATATATCTATGAGCTTTCTGAGTTTGTTTCTGGAAAAGTAAATGTAATACATATACACATATAGATACACGTGTGCACACACAGGGTACCTTGTAATACAAAGACACAGATACAAAGATACAAATATACATTTACTAATCTCATCGATGATGACTGTGTATTTTTCTTTTTCTATTTACCTTATTGCTTTTAGGTGGTTTTAAAAGAAGAGGGAAGTCATCCCTTTATTTTGATGTTTGAAACTAGAATAAAAGCTATATTTCTAAACTCATATTTTACTTTCTCGAGAAGAGATTCATGTTATTATAAGCTACAGTTTTTTTTTTTTAATATTATATTACCAAACAAATTTTTGGAGACTGACATAAAAAGTGATATAGGTAGTTTGAAAGAAAACCTGCAGTTTGATGTTTCTGCTGGTAGTAATTAGGTTTTGTTGTCTGGGCCACAGTTTTATTTGACTTCACACATTTTCATTTGAACACCAACTGTTTCAAAGCATATGGACTTCCATAGCAATTCCATATGCTACATAATGGCTGGCTGCTATCTATTTAGGATTCGAACAATCATGAGATCTCATAATGGTTGTGAAGCAGGATAACTTTAAACTCTTTATCTAGTTTAATGTATGTCTTAGAGACTCTAAAGTACAGATTCATGCTGTTATGTTACGTTAGGTTTTCTTTCTCCTTATGTATATTTGATGTTTGAAGAGCAATGTTTATAAAATATTGTAAATATAGTACTACACATGAAAAGTGTTTTGAATTAAATACAAATAATTGGAATCCCTAGCTACATTTTCATTTATGAGTCAGAACATGACTTTTTATATATGTGATACATTTTTGAAAGGAAAACAGAAAACGCCCTTAATATCATAAGCAAGTTAATATCTAAATTATATAAATGAACATGATTTAACTTATTATCAGAGAGAAATTTTCAAAGTGAAAAGAACATAATGGGAGAGAATATATGATAGTGATAAAAGTTATCTATTATATCACTCATTGCTTAAATCTTTGAAAGTCATTGTCTACATGAAAAGCAACAACTTTGGATTTAAAGTGAAAATTTTTAATTAATACATTCAAGATTTTAAATTATTGGGGCTTGGTGGTATAGTTCTATCTTTGTCTGCTTTCTGTTGTTATAATAGAACATTACAAAATTACAAACTGGGTTGTTTACAAAGGAAAGAAATTCATTTCTTATAATTTGGAGGATGGCACGTCCAAGGTTGAGGGGCTGCATTTGGCATTTATAGCCTTGAAAGTATACTGAAGTTATTTATATATATTATAGATATATTATCTTTTTTTGGAATTTTTTTTTTTTTTGAGACAAAGTCTCATGCTATCACCCTGATTACAGTCCAATGGAGTAATCCTAGCTCACTGCAACTTCAAACACTTTGACACAAGCCATCCTCCTGACTTTCCCTTCCAAGTGTCTAGACCTTCAGGTGCACACCACTATATCCAGATCATTTTTTAATTTTTTATAGAGATAGGAGTTTGCGATGTTGCTCAGACTAGAACTCCTAGCCTCAAGTGAGGCTTCTCCTCCCCAAGTGCTAGGATTAAAGTGTGAGCCATTGTGCCTAACAGGACACGTATCTCACTAACTTTTAATTTCTAAGAACATGTCATTTTTCTTAAATTGTTCTCATTGGAAGATAGGATAACTTTAAATGTGTCATAATATTCAAGTAATAATTATAATTATTAATTATTAAATTATTTTTCTTTAAAGGATATATAATTTTTTATCAGATACAATTTTTCTTTAATTTATTTTTAAGGTACTAGTGTTTTTAGTGAAATGCTACTTTTGTGATGGGTCTTGCCTGGATTATACCTAGACTTGGAAATGAATGGAGCTTAAACTAGGTAATCAAGGTTTGTCCTAGCATCTGTTTGTATATATTAAGTGAAAACTGAGATGTTTCCTGAAGGAGAAATGGGAGTGAAATTAAAGAAAACTATAATGCAAAAATTGAAACACAGGCAAAAAATAGAGTAGTAGAATGAACCTTTATATACCCATTACCCAAATTTAACAAGTATCAAAATTTTACAATATCTGCTTCAATGCCTTCATTTTCCTTGGTGAGTTAACCTAATCATTTGGATGCTCACATTAATATGAAATAAAAAGATAAAATGTTTAAATAAATTTGTTTATAAAAAAATAGTTGCTTAAAGTTTAACACAATTTTTACTACCCCCAAAGACCTTAGAGATAATTAATGCTTGGTTATATGGGACATTTGAATAATAAAATAATTAACTATCCAAGATAAGAATTTTGTCATGTTTCTTTGAGGTTTTTTGATTTGTTTTGGTGAGCTACTTTAAAATACTTATCCTTTTCCTTTAAAACAAATGTGATTGCGCAGTGCCTGTGGCTCAAGGAGTAGGGCGCTGGCCCCATATACCGGAGGTGGTGGGTTCAAAGCCTGCCCTGGCCAAAAACTGCAACAACAACAATAAAAAAAAAAAAAAAAAAAAAAAAAAAAAAAACATGATTCCTTAGGAAATGAATATAAGTCCCAGCTACTTGACTGTTGAATATCAAGGACAAACTTTGATGTGGGTCCTCAGCAGAAGTAGCAGCAGGCAAACACAATACAAAGACGGCCAGACTTACATCCAAGTTGCGATCAGAAGGACACAGCCTCATGCAAGCTGAAGGAGTGAAATAATCAGAAGGAAACACAGGGAAAAAACCTAATGAATGTTATATTAATGCTCATCAGTCATATATTCATTCAACATCATTTGATTCTACTATGAGTTATACTGTGGATATGTATCTAGGGATACAGGGAAAAATAAGACATTATACCATCTCACACATTTCAAATGATGCTACAAGTAGTTAATAAAGAAGTGGTTGATATGTGCTTCTGGAGCTGCTATGCCAGAGACAAGGTCCACCACCCTCGCTGGTGAAATGCAGCAGCCTAAAGGCTTCCAGGCAAGTGTAACTGTGGACAAAAAAACTACAAGTTAAATGAGTAAATTAGCTTATAATGCTTTTCAGAGACATATTCATATTGTCATTAAAATCATTAAGAAAATGACCTTGACAGTCGTCTTTGACAATTTGATGACAGTAAAATTTACACAGTTAATAAAATCTAAAATTGAAAAAAAAATTAAAAGGTTAGACTATTAACCTATTAATTCTGGTGCCTGTCACTAAACTCTCCTTCCTAAATTATTTTAATCTTCCCAACTGGTATATTTACCTCATAGAAAAATCATATGAATAAATTAAGCTAATTCATAGTATATTGAACTCAGAGATTAGGAAATAATGGTTGGTCAATAAAATGTATTTTTATTGTTCACTTCTGTAACACCCCTTTGAAATATGTATGGAAATAAAGAATTTTAAAAGAAAAAGGAAAGAACAAAGTAAGAACATTATTTGATAAAAGAAGACTCAGCAGAATTGTACAAATATTCTATCTTTATCTTTGAAGCCCCAGAGTCAAGTGTAGAGGCTAGCTCAGAGGACTTGAGATGAATAAATTCACAAAGGCATCAGAGAAGTTTTTTGGGAAAATATAATAAATTAATTGATATAAATGGGAAAATTAAAGTCATATATCAAAAGTCTTTATCAAATAATTCCACTTTTATAAAGGTATCTTGAGGAGGTACAAATATTTGAAGTATTTATAAAATAATATTAAAATCTCCTGTTTATTCTTGGTCAATAATAAAATACAGATTAAATAAATCTATGGAATATCCTTCTAAATTTGTACTAAACTTATATGTCAAAAGAGTGTTTAGTAATCAATGATAGTGGCTATGGTAATTTGCAAATTGCAGAGAACATCAACAAAGTGATATGAATTAGATTACCACTGGAGTAAGCATTCATATTATAATGACAAACTAAAGTAAGACCAAGAAAGAGTGCTTAGAGGAGGGTCTTGAAGGAAGCCCAAAATGTCAATAGTCCATGTCTCTGAAAATAATTTGAAGATAAGTGGTAGTATTGCTACTGATTAAGTTGGCATATGTGTTAAATCACCTAGTTAAAATTGTATAGGTTTTTTCATGTGGATCCTGCATATTAGTTTTCCTATTTTTTTGCCATAGACTCATGCATACACACACATACACACACACACACATTTATCCCATACGTTTTATTCCTGTAAAGATTATGCATTTATATCATAATTTCTGTCTGGACTTGGAAATAGTGCCTGGGAGAGGTTTGAGTGGTTGCCATTGTCTTTTGGAAAAATACCAGGACAGCATAGAAGAGGAGTAGGGAAGGCTGCATTAATTCAACTGTAATCAAATAAGGCTGCATTCAAGAAACTTCAAGTTGATGTACTTAAAAATATACATTATTTTATAAAACTCAAACTACTGTATACTTAATATTTCAAAATATGAAAGCTATTTTTTAATTTTGAAGTTAACTAACCTTTTAATGACTTTGTTGTGTCTGCTTTTGGGCCTGGAGTTTCAGTTGATGCTCTAAATGGGTATTAGTCACTTGTGACCTTACGGGTGTCTTGGGTTAGGTAGGTGAATATAGAGTTGTTAGGCAGTTAGATTAGACATGAGCAGGATGGGAAAGAAAGACTATTCTGGGCTATTACAAAGGAAGGATTAGCTAAGATTGTAGTTGGAAAATTTTTGAAATTCAGGGACTATTCTACTCCTAATGTTACCAGAATTTCTTTGTTCAGTGGGTCCTTGGTCTTGGGGATTCGAAGAATCAACCCACAGACCACAGGTCAGGGTAAGATAGGATTTATTATACAGAGTAGAATACAGAAAAAGAAGCACCAGAACTCCTGGCAGAAGGAAAGACCCAAGTTGGAAGATCTCTGCCTGGTTCCTTGTCTGGGGGTGTATATAGTGGCATGGGTCCTTTGTAGTTACATATGGCCAGGACTTGGTAACAAATGAATCCATACAGTCCCTTTTGTTAGGAGCAAGATGAAGGTCATGACATTCCTTTTGTGAAATTTTCCAGGCCTAGGAAACTTACATGAAATTGTCCAGGCCTAGGAAATGGGGGCTCCCTGTTCAGCCCTAAATGGGGCAACCCTGCATCACGGTCACTCTCAGCCTCAGAATCGGTGTGTGTGCTGCAGAGGGCCAAATGGGTAGGCACTGTACTCTGAAATAAGAAGAAAGAAGCGTCTTGGGCAGCTGCTGGGGCTGTACCACAGTCTCTCTCAACTTCCCAGGGACCCTCGGGCCGGCTGCGCATGCCTCTGGACTTTGCTCTTGGCTCCCCAGCGCTGGCCTCCCCGCACCCCCCTGCAACACCAGTCCCTGGGGCTGCGACTCAGAAGGCCCTGCAGGTCCTCCCAGGCGGCCCTAACAACATGAGTCCGCTTGCCACCTGCCCTGTATAGCTCAGGTCCCCACTGAGGTATTGATCAATAGGAACTTTCCAAAGGAGAAGTTGGTCAAGGTCAACATCCTTTGATTAATCAATGCCTTATGTACATATTAGGGACTTTCCGAAGGAGAATTTCATTAAGAATAATATGGGGTCAGCTGGACCAAGGCCCTAAGTAAATCAAATAGTGACTAGATGAGGAAATAGGACTTTTTGGAAGGTAGTTAATACTTACCTAAAATCTAGATTATAAAAATTAAAACCTGTGTAATCCATGAGGGCTGCAGCCCTCAGGATGAAGGCTGGCTTGTGGCATGTCATCAATAAACTTTCTTTTGTGCTTGAATATTAGTTTGTTGTTTTGTGAGTTATTTCAGGGATAACCTCACTAGACCACCTGTGTGTTACTCTAACAGTGTCACAGGATTAAGTGATTGAAAATCAAGAAAGCAGCTTCAGGCATGTTGCCAAAGGATAGGTATCCTACCACATTTTTACATATTTCAATTGGATCTTTCTTAGCACCAAACAATTACTTTAAAATGTTATTTGCTGAGAGGTCAATTGATTCCAACTGAGGTTCTTTGGGTGCTTTGGTATATCAACTAGGTGAGGCTGAAATGATAATTTGAATGTGATGATATGATTCTCAAAGTCAGTGAACTTTTCATTGTATTCTCCAATTAATAGGTCCATAACTGCTGCGCATTCTTCAAATGATTGACATATATCATCCTGTTCATTAAAAAAAAAACAACTTTTTAGTTCAGTAATTCACATTGCAGATTCAGTTCTTCATACAATATTACTATCTGTTCTTGCAGAGATTAAATTTTTGGCTAATAGCTGTCCCTACAATGGCCAACACACTTTAGAATAATACAGCAAATCCACCCCAAATACCTAATTGTTCAACGTTAGCATGTTAGTAAACTGACAATGCCATGTTGCATTTGCACTAACATAGTTAGCAATACTTATAAATTGTACCAGAGTGTCACTTAAAATAGTACCTTTAGCAGAGAGATTTTGCTGATTTGGGATATAACAAAAATAAATGAGAATATCTGGAACGGTTAATACTTTTTTTTAAATCTGTGCAAGAAACACTTCGTGTTTTCCTGTCAGGGAAAGTGTGCTGTCTGTACGTATACTCACTAATTTGCCAACTTCGTAACATTTATCTTGAAAGTTGTTGAAGATATCTATTTCCCATGTTCTGTTTGCAAGAGTGCCCAAAGTGAGTAACTTTTTATAGCAAAGAAAATCTGCTACAACTTGCATGAAGGATAAAACCTATGCTGAGTCAGTGGTATTGGTCTAGCCATCCAAAGTGATTTAATAGCATATATTTTCCTTTTTTGATTTAATAGTATATATTTTCCTTTTTAAGTATTGTATGAATTTGTTCTGTTACATTGAAGGCTAACTCATGCTGCTGATTAGCTATGGTTCTCCTTGAAAGAGGCAGTTGTGAGTACTTTGAAACTTTATCAGGATCTAAGCATCCTACAACTTTGACCAGTGAATTCTTTCACAATTTTTACATCACTGAATGGCTTCCCTTTTTTTCTGAGTATATAAGCTACTTGTATAAATTGCTTTGCTGGCTTTATTTTCAGGTCTTATTGGTGCTTGAAAGAATTGTCTTTGGTTTTTCTTTTCATTTTTAAATTTCTATAATACAACCGTCTGTGCCTTTCTCTTTAATTTACAATATCTGTAGTCTTTATGGGTGCTATCACGACTAGGAGCATTGATATTGTATCAGTGTAGCAGTATCACAAAACAAGCAAACCCTCTTACCTTCAGTGGAAACAATATAATACTACAATTCTCATTCTTATTAAAAAAAAAAATTTTGGTCTTATTTGACCCCATAGACAATTAAGCAGACAGAATTTAAAAATACCTTCAGACTTTGCAACTATTGACACATTCCACTTCAAACAGAAATGTAGTGTACTGTTGTCAAAAGCTGATAACAGACTTGGCATACTCAACCTGCATAAACTCTCACCAACCAGCCTCGTGTGGTTGTGGTGCCAGTCAGATAGCGGAAGTGCGAACTAAATTCACATGCACAGCACAGTCGATTTATCCCCATGTTCCACTAAATACTAATTGTGTCATCCATCTAGGAGTATTATTTCATTGAAACTTATTTTATTTGATATTTAAATGCATTCATTTAAATGCATTCATTTAAAAATTTAAATATAAAAGACAAAGAAAAATATATTACAAAATAAAAATATAAAAGATGAAAAAAATTGGGAGGGGGGAGGTTTTGGTGGAGGGAGGGTAATGGGTGGGGCCACATCTATGGTGCATCTTAGAATGGATACAGGCGATTGCACTAATGTACACAGCTATGATTCAACAATAAAAAAAAAGAGAAAGATAAAAAAAAAATGAAAAGATTTGTTTTATAAAATTTTAAGGACCTAGAAGGGTGCATGTAGCCCTAAGGTTGCAGGTTCCCCAACCCCACAGGTGTAGAAAAACCTTCTTTCAAATGGGAATGGAGCTAAACTAGGGAATGATTCAGACAAATCCCTCTTTCTGAGTTAGGTGAGTTT
Source organism: Loris lydekkerianus (assembly GCA_963574355.1). Lineage (NCBI taxonomy): Eukaryota > Metazoa > Chordata > Mammalia > Primates > Lorisidae > Loris > Loris lydekkerianus. The sequence continues at coordinate 32,627 of CAUYPK010055172.1, forward strand.
GTTAAAGGTTGCCTACAAGGGCACTTGCTCCTGGAAGGCACAGGAAATTCCTTCCACAGAAGCTTTCTTCCTAGCAAAATCTGCATCTGCCCACCCCTGGTATTGCCTTAAGTCCCTTCCCAGTGAACGAGGCAGAGCTCTCACACTGTGTCCCTGCATGTTCACATTGAAACAAATCAGGCATGCACAGTACAATCATCAGGTCCTGTCACACAACCCAGATTATGTTAATGATATTGTAATTCTCCATGAGTTGGGAATTTTATTATTGCAATTAGCTAAGGGTATTACAGGTCAGCTAGAGTAGCTCTAAAGAAGTCAAGGCTGGCTGATACCTATTGCTTCTTCTTCAACAAAGTGCAAAGGTATATCTCTTGTGCCTGGTAAATATCTGGAGGTATTTGCTTAATGTAACAGTGTACAATGTAATATTTTTGTTATGTACTCCAAGCTAGCCCAGTGCAGTGTCTCTTTGTGTACTGAGAAAGTTGGATTTTCCCTTCCATAGGTAAAGAGTATAGTCCCTCATACAAAGAATCAAAGACTCCTAATTTTTCTGTTATTGATCTGGGCACTTGAAAATTTTAAAGCATCAGCAGCACTGTCTTCTTCATCTGGAATGTATACACAACAGGTGGTTCCCATGGAGAAACAGGTTCTGCTCTGAGCTGCAGTGAACATGTCCAGGGTCATTCTATTTTGTAAGATCACTTTTCTCATTTGGGTAGTTTCCTGGCTTAAGAGGTGCACAGAATTTTTTGTATGGTTCAGTGCATTAGCTGTGAATTGGCAAGAGCAGTGACCTGGATAAAAGCATGTAATGTTCCTGCCCTAGGGACAAGAATACTTACAGGTCATTCCCACTAAGCCAAAAACCTGGGAAAAAGGACTCTCAGTGCATTACATATTTATATGATTAGGCACAGCAGGCAAAGTTTTATGGACAATCTCTGCCAGGAAATGCCACTCCATGGTACCTCTTTCAGTCTGAGGATGGAGGAGGTAGGGTCACAAGTGTGCACCGCACAACTCCCAGTTGCCAAAGTAGCATGGAGCAGTTTTACTGCCCTGACCAGTAGGATTGCCATACTTGAATGGCATGGGCATGTGCTGAAGAGTGAGGCTATTCCATCAACCACAAGTCAATGGGGAAATTTTCAGTCTAATTTTTCCTTTCTATGCACAGGAAGCCATCTGGTGTAATAACCCAGCTGTCATCTGTGTCACTACATTGCAAACTGATGTGTGTTTGCTGTATGGAATATTTAGGTGCTGCCTTCCCAATACAAAGACATCTTCTAGTTTCTGTTAACCACTGGGAAGCATTCGGAATAAGATAGCTCATCCAGTCACTCCAATTCTGTGATGTTAAGGGCAGCACATTCCATGGCATCCTGCTCCCACTGGACGAAGGTCTGCTGGTGTTCTCAAGTATACTGTTTGGGCATCTGTTTCATGGACGTAACTAGACATCTCAGAAGTGTTCTGAGAGATTTTAGGGCCCCTTTCACGGGCCCTGCCATCTATTTATCCCACCCCCTTAAGACTGTTTTCACCACTCTACATCTTTCAGTCACCTCTCTTCTTGTTTGCATGGACTTTAATGAGAATTGTAACATCATTCTTACACGTGCTCTTCTACAGTTATGATGTTTCCTTTTTAGATAACTTTAAAAAAAATCTAAACATACATTTCATGTTATTTTTCTTCTACCTGAAGGACTTCCTATAATGTTTTGCATGATGCATATCTGTTTACGATATAGTCTCATACTCTTTATTTGTTTAACATCTTCATTTTGCCCTCAATTTTGTGCTAGGTTGAAGTGAAAAATCATAATCCATTTGTCATACGTTGTAATCAAATTGACTTATCTCCGTTTATTTGAAATGTTGTCTATTTATCACTGTTTTGAGATACATTTGAGTTTTAAATAATAGTTCATTGTTTTTTGTATAGCTGAATAGTATTTATAGTATTAACTACTTAAATGTTAAAGGTATATTTTGATTGCTTTCAAATTTCTAAATTAGAAGTAACAATACTTTGAGTATTTATGTAAAAGTTTGTGTGACAAATATTGATTTCTCTGTGATCAATGCCCAGGATTGCAATGTTGTCATGGTGCTCTCTTATGTACATGCTTAATTATGGAAAATATTTGAGTGGAATTTCTTTAATAGTTATAAATCTAGTCATTTATTCCTTTTATTCTTTTTCTACAGATAAGAAGTATTATTTTTATAGCAATTCATCTACTTCTTTTAAAATATCATATTATTGTCATAAACTGGTTTGCAATTTCCCCTTATAACCTAATTTTTCTTATATTGGACTTTTGATATTTTACTATCACATTTCCTTGAATATTCAGATAACAGTTCTACATGTTTTATTCTTATTATAGTAATTACCCTGGAGATGAAAACAGGCATCTTTAAATATTCAAAGTGGAATAAAGATTATTACTTTATCTCCTTCAAGGAGAGCCCAGTTATGTTAGAGCATTTTAACTCTTTTCCCCTCTTCCCAAATGGTATGATGAAATTGTATAATATATTTACCTTAAAATTATCAACAAAATTACATTTTTGTAATTATTATATAGTCAATATTTATTTATATTTACACACTTTTTTAATCTTTTATTGTCTATCTTTCTTATTCTGATTCTCAGTTTCTGTGAGATACATAAGTAACTGCCCTGCCTTCTCTACCCCTTCATTAAAACAAAACAAAACATAACACTAAACACAAAACACTACAAATTATTGTTTTCTGGAATATAGATCCACTGTTTTTATATTTAAATCAGTTGATCTTTTGGGCTGAATCTTTGAATATTTTGGCCAACTGAATCTTAAGGAAGTACCATTCCAATCCAGGAGCTAAGAATTCTCTTATTTGGATCTTTGAGGAGACTAGTGACGGAGGCCACCTGAAGCAGGCCCAGCACACAATGTACCATCTGGAGAAAGAGCAAAGAGCACAGGGAAGCAGCAGACATCTCTCCTCAGGCACAGCGTCCACTGCCCGCTGACTGCTGTCACAGAGGAACTTAAAGCAACATTGTGAACGAAGCCATCCAAGTCAGCTCAACAAATTTTCAGTCTTGTGAGATATATGTCATAATGGTTTGGGGCTATTAATTTTGTGATCATATTTTATGGAGCAGTCCATCATGGAAAAGAATTTTGCAAATAGAAAATCGTTCTGTCATAAGAAATACTGGAAACGTTGTATTGGATCAAGGTTTAAGTGCCAGGTGGAACCAGGAAAGGGTGAAAGTTACTGTTAGTGAACATTGGAAGACTGTAGAAGAAATTCCTCTTGGACCTGGAGCTGTTATGTACTAATAGGACATATAGCTAAGTTGTCACAGGGGGAAAGTGGGAGCTAAGGATGCCTAAAACATTGTGGATTGTGCTGAACAAATATCTAAGTCTAAAATTTAGATTCTAGAAAATGTCAATGGGTTTTATTTATGTGCACACAGTAAAATGTTTTCAGGAAGAAACTAAGTGAAATACAAACATGTACTACTTTCTTGTTCCAAGACAAGGTGGCAAAATATTCTCAATGGAAAAATGACTTTAAGCTAGAGCTCAAATTTAGAGCGCTGCTGGAAAAATATAGTCCCATTGTAAAATTCAGACTTACTCTTAAGAGCTCAGGAATATCTAAGATGATATGTCATTGACTTTATTGTCTAGGTCGGACAAGTCTTTTCTAAAGATTCTAAGGCTGTGGAGCTTGGATCTGCTGAAATAGCCAACTTAGTTTCTAATCCTTTAGAAATGAATCCCAGCAGCTTTAGGCGTGCCACCTACTAGAGTGATTCTTAGAAAAAAAAAGGGGGGGGTATCTATCTGATGAAGGTGATTGTAATAATCAAAAATCTCAAAAAATTTTTAAAAGTACAAGTTTACTTCAACACGTTAGAAAGGACTCTGACCCTTCCAATTTTTACTGGCAACAAATGCACCGAGAAAGACATGAGGTGAAAACATGTGCTGATTTTTTGAGTATAAAGAACAGTTTACAGCGTGGAATGAAAAGCCCACGGGCCTCAGCCAAAATCCAGGACACAGAGAAAACTACTCCTGGAGATCAAAATAAGTCCCTAATTAAGGACACTTTCAAAAAGTGTCAGAAGTGTCAGTGGCAGCTGTGCCTTCTGCATACTCCGTTCTCTCCTACATTTTCATTGTCCCTCACTTAAACCATTTTGTCAGGCATGTAACTAGCCTTCCCCACCCAGGTCATCAAATCTAGGGTTTTGGACAAATCATCCAAACATGGAACTAGAAAAAGAGCTTACTGGATTTTCTCCTAGATCAGTGTGGTGCATATAACTTGGGTCGGATTTTTAACTGAATGATTTTACAACTCTGGAGTGAAGAATGTTCACAGAGATTTTTTATGAGAAAGATGAAAAAGTCTTTCTTTAGGAAAAGAGACTAAAGGGTACAATTTATTGCTCTCTAGGACATTAACCCAATTTAATCAAACCCAGGAATCCTCTTCAAACATACTTTTATTAAATTATCTACAAATAATTGGCTCAAGTCTTATTAGAGTTAGTTTTAACATCATATTGATTGACCCATTAGTTAAGAGGTAAAATAAAATCCTTCGAATGTGCTCATTGTGTGATATTATATTTTCTAATAATTTGCAAATTACTTTTTAAGACAAGGAAATATAATTGAGGAGCTGCACCTATGAAATAATTCCTAAAAAGTTCCTTTTTCATCTGGACCTCATTTAAATGACAAGATAATGATTTGCTATACATGATGCTAGAATTTGGATCTTGGGATGGAGACAGGATTTATTTTGCACATGGTGGGGACAGGAATAGTTTTGTTACTGAGTGGAATGTGGTAGATAGTTTATAGAAATGGCAAAAAAAATTCTCCACTTATCTTTAACACTTGATCCTCTCTCCCATTAAGAGGCAAAAGTTATGTTCCCTCCACTGAACCTAGTTTGAGATAGTAACTTCTTTGACAAAGAGGTTTTTGAGGAGTTGCCATCCTACGACTTCAGAGTCCAGCATTAAGAGGCACTGAAAGCTGATGCTCTTACATCATTTTCTCCTGCCAATAAAGAATTGCTTTACTTTTATATAGTTTTATTCTTTTCTTCTATCAAAAATTTTGTTTCCTTTTATTTTGAAAATCATACGAGGTAGTTCTTTTGTTTCCCTATTATCCTTAAAATGTAGCCCAAGAAATTATTATAAATGGGTCTTTATATACAACTTCTCAAATGATTTTTATTTACCTTAAAAGGGGATGCTTTGCAATTACATGAAAACTGTTACATTTAAATACAACATGGTTGCAAACTAAATTTCCAAGAAATTGATAATATTTGGTTTGGGGAATTAAATATATACAATTTTTTTGTTTAAATCATTTCAAATCATAAAATAAATATGGATCTAATTCAATATTATGTAAATAAATAAATATTAGCTGTTAAAAAGGTAATCTGAGTGATTTTATAAATATTCATATATAAATAATTCTTTTGTAATTCTATGTAACATGTGAAGATCTTTTTAAAATTAGAAATTACTTTTATCATGTTATTTCATACAAAACCCAAAGATGACATTTCAATCTCAATAGCATAATTGGATTTATTTTAGATTTATATTAATGGTGAATATTTTTATAATTGTGAATAGATTCCAATACGAATTACCAACTTAAATGTAATGTATTTAAATTGCCTAATATGCAGAAGTGGAACTACATTATTTATTTGATAATGAAAGTTCACATCTTAAATGTTTTTGAAATTTTAAGTATAAAATATTTATTTTTACTTTAAGAATCTTTTAATCAGGCTTGCCTCCCGTAGCTCAGAGAGTAGGGCGCCGACCACACACATCAAAGCTGGCAGGGTCCAGCCCAGCCTGGCCTGCTAAACAACAATGACAACTGCAACCAAAAAACAGCTGGGCATTGTGGCGGGTGCCTGTAGTCCCAGCTACTCTGGAGGCTGAGGCAAGAGAATCATTTAAAACTCAAGAGTTGAAGGTTGCTATGAGCTGAGAAGTCGTATCAGTCTACCGAGGGTGACATAGTGAGACCCTGTCTTCAAAAGAAAAAAAAAAGCTTTTAATCATTTAGTCATCAGTTAAATTATTAATTCATATCACACTGAATCCAATAATTTATATCAATTGTAAATGCAAATGATTTTAAAATTTGGCTAAATGTCAACAATTTAAAAACTAACAATAAAAACACAGACATTAATAAATAACTACATGAGTCATCAAAATGCAAGTATATCTGTTATATTCTTTATTAAATGTATGGAAACAGTACATTTTACCTTGAATGTAGTAATTTAGCTACCACTCAATTTGTAGAAGTCATTGTTTGCATGAACATATCTTCCTCAGATATGGAAACATAATATGCCAATTTCTAAAAAGGAATGAACAAAAATCACACATTTAAAATATTTCTTGGAAAATTAATATAGAAAATGTAGAAGCCATGACCTTAGTATTTTATGGAATAAATGAAACTGAATAGACTTCAAGCCCATCTCCCTGTTCTTTATCTTCCAGCTTCTCCCCTGACACTAACAAATGGTCAACATGATGCTATTGCTATTTTTAAGAAAGCCCTTAAGACAGGAGGAACATTTATGGATGCTTCATACTCTTTCAATTGTAGACCAAGCAATAGACCTAAATCAGGGGTGGCGAACACGCGGCTAGAGCCGCATGCGGCTCCCGGCCAAAATGAATTTCGGCTCTTTGCCTCTTATCATTATTTTGTATACTGTGGCTCTTTGCCAAGTTTGGATTTTGTTATGCTGCTTCTGAGG